>JAOEGT010070284.1:0-47737 GCA_025447795.1 Speoplatyrhinus poulsoni
CCCCCCCCCCCCCCCCCAAAAATCACAGCATTGGTGTGTGAGCTGTCCTGTGTCCTGTATGTGAGAGGGCCATAGTTCTATCACATTATCCAACCATGAACAATGACAATTATTTCAAGCACAGTAGCATGCTCGCGCGCGCACATGAACACACATATGCTAATATTTTATGCTACATGAAAAGCATATTGTCTCCAGCTGTTGATTTTAACTGCCGTTGCTTTGTCCCGTAGGCATGTAAAAAACAAATATGGACACGGAGTCTGTGACATCACCCATTGGTTTATGAAGGGTGTTTTGAAGCTACATGTAGGAGTCTAGGATCACAGGCGCTAGTTTTGGAGTTGTTCAGTACATGAATGGGTCATCATGTGATGGTCCGTGATTGTATGGAAATATTCTTTAAGCCTTAATATGATAGTATAACAATCATTTATTCAACTGAGCAATATTCACACTCACTCAAAGAAGTAAAAATAGCTGAGACCAAACCTGTTATTTGACAGAAAGAGAGCTATAGCGAGAGAGAAAGAAAAATCTTTCTGTCTAAACATCTATCGATCAGATGTCGTCGTCACTAATTACAAATCAAGTATGCAGGCAAATTGTCATGTCAATGGCAACTATTTCCGTTCTGCCTTGCTGCACATGCCACAGTGAGGAGGGAAAGGCAGGGAGACGAGCACCATATCAATGATATGAAGACACTGTCTCATGGCCATGAAGGCTCACCGAGTACCTTAACAGATTAAGTGCTCCTTGACGCCCCCGAGCTCCTCCGCCTCTCTTATGTGTACCCAACGACTCCCCAAAACTCTCCTGCTAAACTGGACTTAGTCTTAATCAGCTGACTCCTCTGTGCCCACCGCCATAACCACACAAACCACTGACAACCCAATCTTCTTAAATGGGGAAAGAATGGGGGCTGGGATTGGGGGTATGCGAGGGGCACAGAGGTATAGAATGAAACAAGGGATTGGGTGTGAACATTACACACAGGGTTTATCACTCCCACTTAAAAAGAAATGAAAGCACACAAATAGAAAAGCATGTACACCCGCAGATCAGATACCGGGGAGCGAGATGAAACGAGTGCAGTCCTCACTCTGTTGTCCCCGGGTCAATAACGGCTCTGGACTCCCTCTGGAGCACTGGGGACACGTATCCAGATCCTTATCGGGGCAGCTATCGTCCCTGCCGCCTTGGCAGAGACACAGATACTGTCATCTTTCACACTATCTCAGAATGGAATCAGCCGAGGGTACATGGGAGTAATTATATTATACAACCCAGAACACACCGCATCCGGGCAACATGGGGGACCGTCAGCCCCCCCTCCCTCCCTCTCCTGCTCCGTCTCTCTCCCGTCTTCCAGCATATTCTGTTTCTCTGGGGGAGGGGTTCTGTCTTGTAATCCCTGGCCCCCTCATTTGCTCTCTGCTAACACCGTGGAAAATGAGATGTAGTCCGTGCGATCATTAGCACAGAACGCAGGCAACATTTAAATGACTTGTAATCGCCTAAATTGCTTTTCCGACTTTGATAAAAGCACCACAACTACTGTTTGTATTTATTTATATTAAAGCCATCTAAGCAGGGCTCAATAAAGCATACTGGGATGTCAATTGCTACAAATATAATCGTGGCAAAATGCCCATGGCTAAAACCACGGCATATGGTAATATTGTAATACACTACATGCCAACCACACATTCCAACTATGCTAACAGGGTAAGAAAGGAAATGTGGTGTAGGGCTTCTGTACAACCAGTAGGAAAACATCATAGTGCTTATACCCTCATCTCCCTTGTGTGTGAATTTTTATAACCAGCAAATCTCTCTTTTTGCATCTACAGAAACTCTAGTCTAGAATATTCACAGCCCACAATTCACAGGCAGGGACTGTATGTTGAGGGTCATGAATCACTGCACAATTCAAATAATTGGGCGTGGTTGTGATTCACTGGGCTGGATCCAGCCTACATCAAATCCCCATTCATTCTGTTTATGTTTTTTCCCCCACCGAAATGCTTCAAGTTCCCCTTCCGTGTTTAGCAGCAGTAAGCTAGTTACATCATTTAGATAGTGTCACATCGAGATAGAAAATTACATTTTATCCTATTAATTATATCCTCTACCACGCACATGGAGCAGAAACATATCCTTCATCTCTGGGAAGGAAGTATATTAGATCTGAGAGGCATCCCGTGATGGATGCGTTGTCTGCTCCTCTGACTTGATACTGTCTGAACCTCATTACTGTGGAGCTCTCGACAAACAATGCATCACACAGCAACTCCATTTCATACATCCTGACCATGGTCATTCTCTTTGTTTTGCTTTCTCTCTCACATAAATCAATGAAAGACACCCTAGCCCAACCCAAAGAAATTAATAGCAGTTTGAAAAAACTACTTAAACTACTTAAACGGACATTGTGTCCAACTATGTACAGTATAGAACAGCACCCCTCCCCAACAGCACCCAAAAAAAAAATTTTAATTAAAAATTTAAAATAAAAATATATACAGTATATATATATAAAATTAAATAAATATATACTCAAACACACATCGTTTTGCTACTTACTTTGCTACTGAATTAGCTATACTGCTAATTGAAAAGTGTTCAGGCAGGGTTGGGGGAATTTCAGAGGGCAGGGAATGAGCCAACTGTGTTGGAGAGTAGCCTAAATGCACGTGGTGAGTTTTCAGCTGTGGGATGAGTTGTTGTACCACAACATACCTATATACTACTACCACAACATAATGTCTGTTTTCTTCTTTTTGTTGTGCAAAATATATAGGAAATATAAATGAGGAAATACATAGACAGCATTATCAGGTACAGTGCTTTAATGACTATTAGTCAGGTACGGTTCAGTAGCATATTACTGTAGTGTGAATTCCTAACTACAGCACATAGCAAAGCTGCCAATGCTGGAGGCATTATAGCATATATAATTAAAATGTCTTGTAACACCAGAACCTACAGTATAGAAACAGAGACAGAGAGAGAAAAGAGTGAAAGAGTCACTGATAGAGAATGAAGGAATGAATGGCCGCCTACTTCCGCGTGGGAGAAACACAGACTGCCAATTTATAGGGGAAATTAAAAATATAAGAGTGTAACAAGAGTATGGCTTCTGAGTCCTCAAATGGACGGCCAGACCGACAGACCGATAGACAGACCAATTGTTGTAGTGAATAATCACCACATTGCAAGAGACCAGTAGCTGTGCAGCCCTGACCAACACAACCACAGCACCATGAGGGAGAACAGTATTCCGCAGTACATCAAGTCACACAGTAATCAGCAGAATAATTCCCGTATTAAGTAAGTCAGAAAATGTGTCCGGTACAACAAGGCCTCCGGGTGCTGGTGGGGGAGGAGAATTAGAGTCGAGGGCTGTCCGGTCTAGAGAGGCCCCGGCTGAGAGGCCTAATTGCCTCCCTTGTTGTCTCAGCAGGCCAGAAAGCCTCCCTTCACCCTGATCCTTACTGAGGAGCACAGACTCCCTGATGTGGATAACTCCTCCTACTCTTCTTTCTCACCCTTGCAGCCTTGACACACTTGCTCTTGCCATAGAAACAGGCAGCAAGGCGCTTTCTCAAAATAACAGCACGGCTCAGGAAAGATCACCTTCTCCACTTTCAGTTACATTGATATTACACTTCAGTTAAAACTTCTTCCTCGATACAAATCCACTGAAATACGGTTTAGGATGAAATAAATGTAGTTGCTGTGGTTAATGAACCAAATGGTTCTCTTCCATCAAACCCAAACTCCCACTGGGACCCATTGTTTCTTAAAAACATAATGTACTTCTAATGCAGTGATGTGCTCTCAAGGACGTCTAAGCCTTAGGCACAGCATGTTGTCAAAGGACATAGACATTATATATTTAAAACATTTAATCAAAGTACATAGCATTTCTGTTTAAAATGCCTTATTTGAAATAATTGTCTTTATTGTTCATTTTGGTAAGAAAAGGGTGAAATGTAATTTCACTCTTTGCAGTTCACTATCTGACCAATTAAATGTTTAACATCTTTCTGAAAAGATAAGTATTCCGTGCTTTCACTTAGAGGAAACTCTCCTAATTAATCTGTATGAGATTAAACCAGTGACAGAAAGAAATCATTCAATAACTTTTTGATATGTAAGAGGGTGGGACTTAATTCCAGCTATTTTAACACCCTCCAATTGGTGGCACTATCAAATCAAACCAATGAGGTAAATAGGTTTACAACCTCCTTAACCCTGGAGAGTCCCGACTTGTAATAATTACACACATACTTTCAACTATCCTTACAATATATCTGTAGCTGTTTTTTTTTTTTTCCCTAGACCACATGTACATAGTCAATGGGTGTTGTTCAGCCTCACAATCCTATTGGCCAATAAAAGTGTAAATAGGTCTGGCCATCTTGCAAACCTTCCTTGAAGATGATTGACCAACATGATTGTCTGTAGATGGATGCATCAACAACTTTAACTAGATACTGTATGTTGGATGTTTACTTTTTCATATAGAAATACATTAATACAATTAATAGGAAATGCACATGTCTCATAATATAGTTCAGCGATTCATTATTGCGTTTAACAAGGCTTAATGTTGCAGCATGGGTAGTAGGCTGGTGTATATGTGTGCGTGTGTGTGTGCGTGTGTGATTGTGTGCATGTGCTGCATTACTGTAATTCCAAGTGAATTTCATGGTACTCCCAGCTTGTGCCGGTGCAACATGCCATTATTTGCTAGACATGAGCTCTGCCATTCTTTTGGGTTGTCTGGCATTTAAACGCTCATTCAGGTTGTAGTACAGATATGAAAAGATTCCCGCTGCTTTATTTTCCACACAACCCTGCATAATTCAATTAATATGGACACTCTTCTTATTTTAGTTCAGCCGCTGGAAAGTATCGCGGCGGTAATGTTTTCTCAACATTCCCCAGTCAAACATGTCCCCCGTCGGTACCCGAGATAAGTGTCAGAGATGTGAGCTGAGATAAGGAAGCTATACTGATGTCCAATATCACTTATCAGCCACAACACAATATCAGATCAGTGTCATATCACATCAGTGTCACGTAACAATTTGGAAATTCAAAATGTATGAAGGTTTTTCAGACCCTTGAGGTAATTACTGTATGGGCTCTATACCAGCACAGGATGAAATCTAGGACACCACGTCAACACCGTACCTCTAATGATTACGTCACTCGAAACTTGCACTGTGTGATGATGCCACAAGAAAACCATTAATATGTTCTTAATGCTAGTTTCAACCATATGCAGTACTTTCTGTACAAAATGCACACCCTCTAAAGCAACCTGGATAAAACTGCAGCAAGCTAACAGGCTATACCAGTTAATACAGAGAAAAGCACGGGAACAGACACATACTGCAGTGGGTTAAGGTTATATAATATCCATTTCCCATAGTTAGGACTGCATCCATCTGTCTCTTTCTCTCTAAGGCGCACACACACACACAACTTTCCACCACCCTGGGCTAGAGGCCAAGGGTGGCTAAACACCCCGCAGAGCCAGAGACAACGCACTGCGCTGTCTTCTCCAGCCCCCCGAGGGTTGACAAGGAGCAGAGCCGGCGTCTAATCCTGTCTAATCTGGACACAGCGGAGCATCTGGAGACAGGGATATGGCTAATCCCGCGCAGACAGCCACATGGGCCCCTTCGCTGACACGGACAAAAAGCGGGGATTGACATAAGATAGAGCCTGGTCTCACGTGTGCGTACTTACTGTGACCTGCCCGTAGCGAGGCAGGCGACCTGTGGACAGCAACAGGCACAGTGTGGTGGCGCTTGCTCCCGTGGGAGGAATGGACGCGATGGAGGCTCTCCACTGCCCCGGGTGCAGAGCCCGCCGCCACGGCCATGGCCACGGCCGTTATCCACAGGGCCAGGTGGATGAGCCAAGCTGGGTTCCAGTTAAGGGGCTCCCCAAAGGGCCTCCAGGGAGCTATCTGTGTCCTCCAGCCTCCAGACATCTTCCCTGAGCAGTGCCTGGCTGAGGCTGGCCGATCGAGGTGCGACCTCAGAGGGCCTGGCTGCCCATGGCGTCTCACCTGGGCCGAATCTCAGTGTGCTCAAACGGAAACTCAACACACAGATCCACAGAGAGAGATGCAAATAGGCCACAGCACAAAATCTTGATGTTTGGGGGAAGAGCGGAGGGGGATGGGGGAGGGAGAGAGCGCGAGAGAGAGCGAGAGAAAAGGTAAAGGAGTCTTCTTGTTATTTCCTCATCTCCCCTACCCTCCTGGTCCCGGAGTTAGGAAATCCGCAACATTACACAGGGATGCAAAGATTCTTCAGTAATCACCACGAAAGAAAAGGCGACGAAGGAGACATTCACTCAAGCAATTAGGATGCGCTCAAGCAGTGATGGAGAGATCCCGGCTTGTTCCAATCCTCCTCTCACACTTCTCTCTCTCTCTCTCTCTCTCTCACACACACACCCCCTTAATTCTTCGCAGTGCTCGCAGAATTAAACACATTAACTCCCGTCCAAAAACTAGAGGTAATTCCAAAGAAGAAATTGGCTGTGAAAAGAAAAGAGCGAGAGGAAACGACAGCTTGACACAGAGCAGACGGCACACGCACAGTACATTTTCTTCAGAGAAAGGGGAAAAACCTCCCTGAAAATAAAATGAAAAACCCCTCCTTGTCCCTCTCAGCAGTGGTGTCAAAAGGTGTCCTGAAGAATCTGAGCGGAGTTGAAATCCCGGTCTACCCTCGCGTGCGGCAGGACAGCTGCGTCGCAGCGCTGCTGACGGCAGAAGTTGTGCCAAGTGGCGCGCCGGCGCTCCGATCCAGAAATCACTCCTCCCCTCGGACACGCACACACATACGCGCGCGCGCGCACGCACACACAAACACACACACCGCCCACGAGCGCCTCGGTGAGACCGCGCCGTCACCTATGCGAGAAGGAAGCCCCCCACGGAGAGCGACACGCAATGCGCGCACGCAAGAGGCACTGTCGACGGCGCGGCTCAACAAGATGTGCGCAAGGGGATGCAGGCGGGGTTGTGTGTGCGCACATGCGTGTGTGTGTGTGTATGGGGAGAGGAGAGGGGAGGAGAGAGAGAGGAGAGGAGAGGAGAGGAGAGGGAGGGGTAGCCACAACAAGCCAGCCGGTAAGGAGGTGGGGAAGAGGGGCTATGCAAATGGACAGCATCCACATAGCAAATCACTGGAGCCGGAGAGCAGTGCAGAGGAAGAGCCTATTTAAGGCAGTGGAGAGAAAACAGAACCCCCCCCCCCCCCCAACACTTTCCTCTCTGCCTGCTACATCCACCTACCGTACGCACACGCGCCGCCTGCGTAAACACTGTGGAGCGCTGCACAGTAAAAGTCAAAGCAGAAACAAGCGGGCAGGATTTACACGTGCAGCTTCTCCCTCCTCCTCTGCTTTCCTGTGTGTTAATTAGTGGAGGGAAGCAGCTCTACAGTCAATGGAGGAGATATAGTGGAGGGGCACGCCGGTGCAGTCGAGAGCTCCTCAGCCCCAGCTGCTTATCGTTCCCTGACGCTCCCTTTCTATTCAATGTCGGGGAAAACTGCGTTCCTCCATAGGTGCTTCACAAGTTAGCAGTCTGCCCCCGGCGATAGAGACTGCAGCTCACGCAAGCAACTCTCTTCTTCTCACTCACGTCGTGCTGTGTTTCGGGCTGGAAGCGAATGCACCACAGCTAACAGCTCTTACGTGGAATAAAGGATACTGTATGTTTAAGCCGTACTAATACAAAATAATTCATCAATAAAACAGATGCGCGAAAGACTTACTCACTGTATTATAGCACAAATATGCTTCAGTGCTATTTGAGAAGCCAACCATAGAGTGGATGACTTCTCAGTGTAAGAAATAATTCAATGCAGGAGATAGCCTTTAATCCTAGAGTTGTAGATGTACCTGTTAGCATGTTCAGCGTCACATGCAGCACCCCTCAGGCACCTAAACACACACCAGATGTTGTGCACATTAGACAACTGTGTTGCTTTCACCTTGCACAAGCACAGTAATCTGCTACAGACACCTGGCGCTAAAGGACTGCAGAACGGAACCAAAACTGTTCTCTTTTGCAATAGTGAAAGGAACTGCTGCGGCTGAATCTGTTTACACATTCAAATTATCAGCAGTGCAATCTGCATAATTGCAGCTAATAAAGAAATCTGCAAAGGACACCTACTTGACTTGGTATGTCCTCGACACTAAACTCTGAGGCAAACTTTTGCAGAACAACATCATCAAATAGAAGACACTGAATGTTATACCCCCCCCCCCAAAAAAAAAATGTACACCGTAGTTCAGTTTATGTTTGGAAAAACAACTGTGTATGATGTAAGTGATGTAACTCTTCTCTACTCCTCCCTGTACAGGAGCCACGTAAGGGGAGTAGAGGAGAGTGCCATCCACACAGCACTGAGGTAGCGCAGGAGCATGCAAAGGGTTTCAAACCATCACCTTGTTCAACCACAAATGTATCCCAAGAAACAGAACAGGAGTACAACTGTAAAATCACGTCTGAACTGTAAAACAATATAATGCATATGATCGCAGTATCCTGTATCGGGTATCAAGTGTGTAATCTACATTTTTACCTGAAGGTAAGTGACGTCAGCTTGAGACAAAAGTCCAACTATCACTTGTTAATTTGTGCCCCCAAGTGGTGGAAATCTGAAGTGCACACATCCCTCTTTGCCTATATCACAAACAAAGTCATTACCTTATTTTCAACACATTCAATAATTTAATATTAGCCGCAGAACTGGTGGTGAAACGCGTTTTAATCAGCCCCACGGCACACCAGAGAGCTAGAATGAGTCATACAGTAACTGTGTGTTCAGCAGACCACATATTCTCCCAAAGTGAGGGGATCATTCCTCAGAGCCACCTAAAAGCAGAGCTGTTTCATATTGTATTGTTGCTCTGACACATTTCCTGTCTCTCCATAAAATATACGATTCCTTCCAGCTATTTTAAGTCAAACATCCCTAGTTGATCCATTTTAGGAACATCCACTGTAATGCGTGTGGATTATGCCTTGTTAGAGATCCCACTACCTGCATAACAAGGCTTCTACTTTATTAGCTGGACCTATTAGTGAATGCAGACACGCGTGCGTGTGTGTGTGTGTGTGTGCGTGTGTGTGTGTGTGTGGGCAAGCATGCATGTGTTCCTCACACAAGCGTACTTTCCTATCAGGCAGGTAAAAGTTCTTCCAGAGACAAAATCCCTCTCGGAGATTTAGGAAGTGATCTTGACAGCGAGACACAGCCACCTCATTGCTGTCCCCATTTCCCACCCAAAGCATAGGGCAAGCCGCTGCTGTCCCTGCTACTGTCAGTTACTGTCAGGAGTGTTTCCCCGTAGAGCCCACACTGCTTTAACTTATTCTCTCTCTCTCTCTCTCTCTCTATGTTCCTTAAAAAGAATGCACATGAAAAAAAACCCCCACAGATTAAAGATAGAAAATAGAAGAAGGCAAGCCCGCTGGGAAGTGTGAGAGATGTTTTTAAATTCTTCTTCTTCTTCCACAAGCATTAGTGGGCGGGAAAGAATCTGTTGGTGTGTGAAATGCCCCCGCGGAGAGCAGGACAGGAGCCAGAACAAGAGGAGTCCCCATTACACACTCCTAAGACAGGCAGGCGATGAGATGATTTTGGAGGAGTGGAAGTGAGGCGGAAGGGAACAGGGGAGTAAAGGAGATGGGTGGTCTGAGACTAACTGACCACGCTGAGGCGAAGCCTTTAAATCAGTAGGAGAAAACCCACAGGGAGTGCCTCATTGCAGCTTCACAGAGACCCCAGCCTGCAGTCATTACACACTGACCACGAGGATAGAGCCTCTCTGTTCCTTCACCACATCACAAGAATGCAGCTTTTCTTTTCTCTTTCCAACATCGGTTTGTTTGTTATCACTTGACCAGGTGTTCTACATTAAGACTTGATACTAGTGACTTGACCAGGAGTTCTACATTAAGACTTGATACTAGTGACTTGATCTGGTGTTCTAAATGAAGACTTGACACTAGTGAGTGAGTTCTTGATTTAGTATTCCAAATTTGGATTTGGGATTCATCTTGAGACTTGTGAGTCTAAACCTGAGACTGACTTGAGGCTAAAGCAATGTTGACTTTGCCCCACGTATTGGTGTACTGTACTGTGATCAGTGGTGTAGTCTACGTGATACGCAGGTATACGCCATATACCCACTAGGAAAGGTCAAGGATTTCCGTATACCCACTTACAAATGCACAAGGATACGTAACAACAACATTTTGTGACATTTTGTTTCATGAATTAATTCACCTCGTCTGTGTTACGAACATAGAACGATATATAATTAACGGTTGCGCCTCCACATGATAAGAAATGTGCTCATTGCTGACTGCGAGGCATTTGGCACAGAGCGTAAAAAGAAGTCTTTTTACGCTCAACGAGGACAGTATACGCTACCGGAGTTTGAGGACCAGACTCCCGCTAGCTAGCCTTGCTAAATATAGTCTTCTAGCTTTATAAGCATAAAATGCATTGTATTTCCTTTCCACACACTGCATGTGAAGCGCAGGCTTTGTATGCGCAACAGGGAGCTGAATCTCTCATTTCCACGGCAGCCAGTCTGTGCGCACGTTTACAGAAATGTCCAAGCATGAATAAACGCCATCAGATATAAACATGGAGGAAACCTGTTTTTTTTTTCTAAATTGCTCAATATTGTTGCCTATGTCGAGTTAAGGGCAAGTAAATACCAACAAACGTAGTACATTTCTCCTTATCTGCAAATGGAGGGAACTACTTTTTTAAGAGGTTTGTCCTGTACAGTAGAAGAAATGGCTGCTTGTTGGGCAATTAAGCTGATACAGTAGGCTATAGTCTTAAGTTTGACAATGGTTTTAGAAGATAAGTGTGCTTGAGAAGAAATGGTCAATTATTGGTGTCCTCACTGTTAATAATATTCAGTAATGAATGGGGATATAACTGGTGATATAACGTGTATTGTTAATACTGCTACTGATAAGCCCAGCGTTAAATTATTGTTAATAATTGCAACCTATGGTTGCAACTTGCATTGAATATTGCCAGATGATAAAACTTGTGCTACCATATTCACATAACATCTAAGGCTAAATGTAGCTCTGAACTGGCTGAGTTAGTGGGAGATTGAGGCTGACATAGTGATTAACACTAAACAGCAGAAAATCATTCCAGTCTCCCCAGCTGTATGGTAAATGGTAAATGGGCTGCATTTATATAGCGCTGTTCTACCCTTCCGGCCACTCAAAGCTGCAGCTGTACAGTATGTCATTGGCTGTTACAGTCGTGTGTTGATTATAATAAATTGACATGTTGAAACACATAAGCAGTATTTCAGAATGCTCTCAAAAATAGATGTATATTATTGTTATATATATATTATATTATATTATATGTTAGGTTCATTCAGTCAGTGTCATCTGACCAGTGACACTGCCATCAATCAGGACCCTGGGCAGTGGCTGCCCACTGCTCCCTTGAGGGATAGGTTAAATGCATGGGATGCAATTCGCTACATGTATGTGTATGTGAAAATAAAAAGCACCTTATGTGCATTATTAGTGAGCATGGCAGTGCTTATGGGGCATCGCGTCGCTCTGGGACGGGGGGAATATGAGGTTGTGAGGAGAAAATCACAGCATACTCATTACAAAACACTAGACTACACCGCTGGTTGTGATAGACTATACATGTACCTGGGATGTCAATTATTTTTATTTGATTTATTTAACCTTTATTTAACCAGGAAGTACCCATTGAGATTAAACATCTCTTTTTGAAGGGAGTCCTGGCCAAGACAGGTAGCAGCACAAATAACACAGTTACAGACACAAAAAACAATTGTTATGATCACAAAATAGGATACTCAATCATAAAAAACATTGACATCTGTAGGACTCTTGACTCCAATAAAATGCCCGTTAGTAAGGAAAGGACTAGAGTATACATAATGCACACACACATACAGTGCCGTGGAGGTTATAAGAGCCAGGTCTGCTCTCATGCACAGCAGACATGACATCAGATGGAGCAGACAGTCAGGTAAGGCCTGTGTTTGGCCACCCGTTCGTCTCTGGGGGCCCTTCCCACACACTGGCTGGCGAGGAGAACAGTGGCTAAGCAGTCTGCAGTCACACAAGCAACGCCGGGCAGCATAATGCTAATTCCCACTCCATTACGATCATTTGTGTGTCCGTGCTGTGAGCGACGATCAAACGGATGAATTCTAAGGTTGAAACACAAAAGGCACGCACATGCAGGCATGCAGTACTAGAAAAAACAAATCAAAATCACGATCCATACACAGCGTACAGTAAATGCCAATAACGTAAACCTCCTCTGTATATCATTCTATTAGGCCATGTAAACACGGTTAGACTGAATTCCACTTTAGGTAACAGCAGAAAGGGAAAGGGCCAAGTTGGTTCCCAACCCTATTGTGTTAAACACCCAGCAGTTCTCAGTCAATGGCACAAAAAGAGATGTGTAGCATGCTGTACTGTAGCCACCGAGGCACAAACACACTGTAGAAACATACCCTGAAGCCGTATAAAAGCTCAGCTCCTCACGCAGACAAACAGAGGATATTCTGACAGTATCCAGCATGATATTACTCACGCGGCGTTGCCTGGCGCGCGCAGCCGAGAGAGAATACAATTGGCCGACGGTGAGAGCGCGTCCGTGAGTGTAGAGATACAGCACAACTGTAGCCAGTTCCAGATGTGACGCGATAGCAGCAGATGGACGTGGGGAGCCAAGGCTCAATACAAACACTCCAGGCGATGTGCGCAGCGCATGAAGGAGGTCACCGTGTCGACCGTGCTTGGCTGGGCTCTGTTGTCTGCGTGTCTGTCAGAGCAAGCCGGTTGAAGCCAGGGTTACAGTAGGGGCCAAACTCTCAAAAGTTCAAGGGTCAAACCATGCAGTTGCTGTTCCCACGTGCGTCTGTCACATTACATCGCCAACTGCTGCTTCAGACATAACACATTATTCCCATCACAACAGATACCACCCTTTTTATATCATCCATCGTCATAAATTCCAGTATTTATTTCCCCCGCATACACACACGCAGTGCCACTAAATAACACCGCCTGAAAACAGACCATTTATTCAATATTTTTTTATTCAGATGTTTTCAACAGTAATGTGAAAAATATGAACAGTATTGTTATAATATGTGCTGTTATGATTTGGGACAAAACACACTGCAAATGGAAATGCTTGTTTGAATGGGCGGTAGGCTGAGTCATTATCATATCGCCTCACTCAGCTAAACAGCAGTCAAAGTGACGTTCAGTTATATTAAAAAAATAAGTGATATTGTTGCTTTAGAGTGTGTGTGTGTACACATACACGCGCGCTCTCTCTGGCACACAAACGTGCATACACGCGCGTGCGCACACATAAACACATAAGAGCAGAGCAGCTGCCAGATGCTTCTTATTGCATTGCCAGGGCTGGAGCAGGCCCAAACTGTATGGCAGATAAACAGCTGGATGTTTTTCAATGCACACAGAGCATTTAGTAAAGCCAATAGGCTCATTTCACTCACTAACTAGGGCTAACTTGTGCTAGGGTGGGTTGCCTAGGAATAAAAATGAGTGGTTGATGTGACAAAACACTCTTTTTTTCTGCCTGCAAAGACACAAAACAGTTATTAATTTCCATAAATCCGATTAAAAAAATGTATTGAGATTAAAACGAGAAATAGCATTTAAAAAATATTCCTCGTACGCAAATAGGAGAGAGCGTGCGCGCGTGATTCCCTGCACGAGTCTGTGCCGCGTTTGCGTATCCTTTGTGTGTGTGGGGAAGCAGCGTGGATGCCTTAACCAAATCCTAACTGTCAGCCAGAGAGATAGAGGTCGCAGCTTGCCAGCCTCCCCAAGACTCTCTCTGTATCTCCGATGACAGCTCCCGACATGCAAGGGGACCGCCGGAGCACTGTGTCTGCCTGCCTGCCTGTCTCTCCATCCGCCTATCTCCGACCAAAGCAGATCCCTCTCACCAAACGCTGCTAAACGGGTCAAGGACGACGCTGTCCTCCCTTCAGGAGCTTCTTTGTTAGCAAACCAGTCCACAGGCCTCCGGCAAACTGGGACAGCAAAGAGATTTAGAGGGAAATTTGGCTTTGTCTGAATGTGAGCGTATTTATAGACAAAATGCTCACTGTTCGCCTCCAAAGCACTTCTCCTCTTGACCCCGTTTTACAGAATGGAATTCATACAGGAAAATAATACACAAAGAAAAAAATAAATAAAGAGAATCTAGCTTCCCAGCAGAGCCCCTTTCACATAAGTAAGAGGCACACTACAGTAATTTTGCGGCCTTACACATTTCTACATCGTCTAGTTTTGAAAACAGCAACAAACAATGTGTCACTTCAACTACTGTATAAAAGCCTGCTTGCCTCACAGAAATCACTCCACTATACATGAAAATGTTCAGTCGACATAGTTGTCATGCTTTCCATGCACCTTCCATTCACATCTTATTCAAACACACTTTAAATTCATTTGACAGCAACATCTATCTCTGTTGATTTGAATCATTGAGGTAAAAATGTGCTGGTAGATTGTATTCTGCTCTCATGGATAGATAAACTAGATAAGATAGGAGAAAGTCGTATACCGTAGATGTCTCTGATGTCAATTCCGGGATGCCTGCCAGAAATGTGTGTTTTCTCACTTATGTATGTCATCAAGCCACCAACCCACCAAAGCGCGTGATTGTTGAGGTGTTAGGAGGAATTCTAAAGTGCAAAAACACTCCTCAGAACTGCAGACCCCATCCCTGATGTATCTGATGGAAAAGCACTGACAATACTTCTGCACAGGTCCAAAACCAAGAAGCGTCAGCTGACAGTTTTTAAGATTCCTGTAGTAAGAGTTGATTTGTATGCAGTTCTTCATTTAACATAATAGCTTCCATGCCACCTGCAATACTAACTTGAGAAATGTGTCTTTTTCGGTCCATGAACATGGTGAACCATCACTAGTCCATCACTTCCCTTAAGTACAAAAGGCAGACATCAATTACAAGTAGATACAATGTTCTAAATGATACAATATGTAAATAGGTTAATTCACAGCCTCTTGGGCATCAGCCCTCTACAATGAGCATTATATGGACAAAAATAAAACATATTTAAGGCATAACCACAATGGCAGTCAATGACAAAAGTCCCTGAACTACAAATCACTTCTGTTTTATTTCCCTCCATTTTTAAAGATGAACAGCCTGATACTTTGGGTTTAGATTCCAGCCACAGATCTCCAAGGTGTCATGTTCAATAGTCTTTGTTTACAAGCGAGTGGGATATTTATTGTGTCTGTGTATTACAGCAATAGGATAGTTTCTGCAGACACTGTCTTCTAGTCAACACTTTAATTAGTATTTTGTTTTGGCTCAACAACAGCTTCTGCTCATTTCCCTTCAACATGCACCCTCTGGGCTACCAATTAAAACATCTCTTCACAAGATTAGCTTCTCACCACTGCACCGATAGAAGACGTGGATGTGTGAGACTGCAAAAGCTGGTGATTACAGTACAGAGACAATGGAATGCACACAGTGCACGGACGTCAGACCAGAATAACTTCTGTTTCTGCTACCTTGAGTTCCAGGACCCAGTCTGCTTTGAGGGGCAGCGTAATGTGCCTGATGTACAGTATACGGTTAATGTATTCTGCACTGATACAACAATAACACACACACACATGACCATTTAAATAAAGCTTCTCCTACAAGTACTTTCTTAATTGTAAATTGATTACTGCACAACACCATATGAGATGCAACGCATGTGGAGAAACATTTGGCTTCAGTGCTCATGCGCTGCTACAAATACCGTTGTGAGGCTGCGCTCATTAGTGGGAAATCCTGTGCCTTCCCTGTTCCCGTAATGTTACAGAGCTGACACCGTGGAGCAACTAACGCCATCGCCATGCATACTCCCCGCGGGACCTTCTGACAGTTTCTGTTCAATCGCTATTGACTGCTCACTATCTGGATGTGATAATACTGTATGTGTGACTCTACTACGTTTCATGAGCATTGGGTTACACATGCTAACAGAAAAGCAGATAGTGATTAGGATATTGTACAGTACATGCTCTGAAGATAACTTATTGATTAGCGCAAGTTATTTACATGTTACAGTCGGTAGAAGGCAAAGAGAGTTAGTATCCATGCCAACAGTTTCATCACATATACAGCTGGTCTACTTTGTGGCATAGAAACCTACTTAAAGCCCCAAGAAATAACTGTAATAATAATTGGACCAGAAAACATGTCTAAAGGATGTACAGTAGAGCTCAGGAGACAGGGGTATAGAAATATACAGTACACAAATATACGCTGTCGCAGATAATGATAAGAGCCAGACATTATCATATTGAGTTCAATAGCCCTGCAGTGTAGTCTAATTCAGTGTCTGCCTGGGCTCGACAACATCTAACTGCGAGTCTCAGACAATATCGATGTCAATCAATAAGCCCCCAGGCGCTTGACTTGCGGTAGCCACAAAAATGGATTTAGAGTTTTCACAAGGCACACAAACTTGTGATAGCATGAGCCTTAGCTTATGGCAGATATCAGGTCAGGATGAATGTACAAATCGATTCAATTTGCCTTGCACAATAACAATTACAATGCGCAGCCAGACATTCTCGTAGGACAGACCGGTGTCAAGGGTTGAGCAGCTATAGAAACAGTACAGCAACACATTCAGTAAGGTGGATCATGAGCAATATTCCTAAGCCTATATCTGCTCCTTAAAAGTACTAGTGTAAGTCACATACAGGATACAAGTGTCTGCTAAATGATTGTTTTTGCAGTTGATCGATCCCAAGCCCTGCCCCTTTAACCTGTCCAGCTTACTGTAACTAGGTTGGACAAAACATCATAAAAACAGACCAGAAAATGCTCAACTGTCATTCGAGGACAGGCAAATATGAGGGGGGCTTAGGTTCAGTCAATTATAGAAGTCATAAAACTATCACAACCATACAAGCATTGTATATTTGCGTTTTGTGCTATATTGTGTTAAACAAAAATAAAATCCATCTGTTGTAGCTGACTACTGTCAAACAACAACGTGTTAATAAAGTCTACAGTGTTTAAATTCCAAGGGATGTGGAAGTATCCTTGTGTGTGTATTTTAAATGCACTCTGACTGAGGGAAGGGGCAGTGTAGCTGAATACACAAAAGCACTTAATAAAGCCCCTTTCATATCTTAGGGCACAATGGCTGCTCAAAGCTAGGCCAAGCATTCAATACACTGAAGCACACATATTTTCAGTACCATAGATTTAGCTGAGGTGAATTAAAAAGAGGGCAAAATAGATAGGTTGTTTACTACACTGCCCATATCCCCTCGGCCTTAATACTGGTCTATACTGTAGGTGTTCCATGTATTGACTGAAGCCCGACTAAGTGGTCAAATCGTTGCGTATCATCCCATATGATTAGAGCAGAGCTTTATCTATTCTCTGCCTGTGTGTGTGAGTGAGTGTGAGAGAGAGAGAGAGAGAGAGAGAGAGAGAGAGAGAGAGAGAGAGAGAGAGAGAGAGAGAGAGAGAGAGAGAGATAGAGAGAGATAGAGAGAGAGAGAAAGAAGTTGCTGTAGTTGCATATTAACCAAAATGGAAGCAAACCTATTCCAGATCAGTGTGCGACCTAAGAAAGAATGAAGCCTGTGTCTGTTAGCCAGAGGCCCAGAAAGACAATCCTCGAGATACAACAATGAATACAACATAGAATGAGCATTGCCCCAGACACATTAACAATCAAATTAGGGGGGGGGGGGGGGCTCACTGCAGTACGCCCTCTGGGCAGTGACAATAGAGACCGCCAGACACACACATAATCCCCATTGTTGATATAATATTGACATGGCTTTAATAGCCCTGGTTGGTAGACTGGATGGAGGAGCGACCAGGCGAGAGGAATATTGCATGAAGGCAGACACGGCACTACTGGAACCCGTCACCCACTTTATCTCAACAGCAAACACCAGTCTGTTTGTCTCCGTGCATTAGCCTCACACACTTGACCACCGCAGCCACTTTATCCCAGGTGGACTCCCAAGCAGACACGATGGCTTTAACCTTAAAGCACACTTGTACATCCATCAGCCAGCCAGCCGCTAAATGATTGGTATGGATTAACTTAGTCTAGAGCTAGCCTTTACTTGCGTGTGGGACAGTGTTGGCTAACTACGCCAAGACCCGCCTACTTAAGAGGAGAGGTATTTTAATTGCCATGTACATTACAATGGCCAACTGCATAATCGACTTGGACTTTACACGTATACTGGAGTGTATAAAAATAAATTAAAAAGATGTTAAACAAGTATGGTTATTGTTTAACAAAAGCAGAAAGGCTGAACTTATGTTGTACGAGAATTATGTAGAGAATCTACTTCTACTGCACTAGCCCATGTCCTGATACCGTAGTGCTGAAATGCTTACAGGGGTTTATCTATTCATCTATCGGAAGTGTTGAATGTAGGCCTACTGTTCTGCCACAAGGATCAGCTAAGGTGCATGTCCCTGATCACACAGGAGAGAGCGCTGTGCAGGTGTTATATGTGTTATAGTCTAATTGTGCACTTTAGATTCACATTTGAACACAATGGGAAGCAGCTATTGCTGCAGGTATAGCTCCTCTAAACCAGGACTTTATATTATGCTGGAAGTTTATCTTCGAATGTTTGACGACCATCAATGCTACAGTAAATGCTGTGTCATCGCGTCACACGCTCATAGTGTGCTCACTGAATAGAACATGGTAAAAAGCCAGAGCCTGTGAAAAGGGGCTGAAAGTGCTGTAGCTTGTATCACTAGCTCGTGTTGCTGATGAAACAGGGGATGACTGACTGACCAGAGGCTAATGGATGTGGTTGGGTGGAGGTGGACAACTTGAACATAGGCTGAGAGATGAGCATGGGAGGTTAGGACCATTTACAGCAACTGAATACAAAGTCAAAAAGACCATCTAATATCCCTGGTTAGGGTCAGTCAGGGTTGTCAGACTTTAAGAAGAAACAGATGGCTCCTCAGGGAAATGTTGTTTGAGCACCAAAGGATCACGGCACATCTAGTGGTATTATCACTGAGAAGGAAAGGAACCCGACCCAACATGAGGCAATAATTAATGATCAAGTACAAACAAGCGAGAATGTTTCACACGGCCTATGAAGAAGTGAAGTGTCACCGACCTGCATATGGCTTTTAACAGGAAATTGACTGCCAGGATATGAATGGTCTGGATATGGGGAGAATCCGTCACTCTAATGTGGCATGCACAAAAATGCAACCGCATATTTCACTTGAAATGAAAAAATATGATGTTTGTGAAAGTCGATTGTGCACCAAAAATCGTTCTTACGCTCGATGAAGCCACCGGTTTGTGCAAAAAGAGCGCATTGATCATCTACGTACGTTTTTAGCAGCCTTACATGGATTCTCATGACAACATTTTCATGGATCTTATTAAAGGAGTCGTCAACCAGCTCTTACTTAACACCAGTTTTTCTTTCTGATGCTCTAATTGGACTCTCTTGTGAGTATGCGTCCGTAACGTTAGGCCACAAGACGGAGGTGGCAACCCAGCTAACACTAAGAAACTATGCTTCTGAATCTCATAGTGGGCCATTGTTCCACTCATTGGTAACTATTGCGGATGTCGCTTAGTAATGAAAGAGGTGGGAGTGATAAATAATTTCATATTACAACATATTAATAGACTTGAGTAGAATTGAGGTGAAATCTGACGATAGAGCCATCGACCACTGGGAGTATTTTGGGAGTAGAGTGAGAGATCTGGCAAATGCGAAACAGACCAAATAGGTTACAGCAAGCTGCTTAATGAGCTAAAAGTGCTTTAACCTCTGTACTTGCAGCAGGATGCGAATGTATTGTATGTGGACGAAGAAATTAAATATCTTTGCCAGCAATTTCACATTGAGAGCCCACTGACCGCTATTTGGACCTTGAGGGAGTACAGCGACAACAATGGTGAACAGTTTCCCCATGGGCTAAAATACCTCTTGATCGCTGCCAATACTGTTCCAATCTCAAGTGCAGAGTGCGAGAGGGGGCTTTCTCAGATTAATTGAATTTGCACTGCCAAACGCTCATCGACGAACACCTTTACAATTTCCTTGCTTCATTTTCCCTGCCTGGTTGGACCACGACTCTCCATCTCCAACCCTATTCAACATGTGAGGCCGTAAATCACATAAAGACAGGACTGCCACACACCAGAAGCACAGGACAGACTACAGGCTTTATTAAATAACTGAAAAGAAAGGTAAGAACTAAGAACACAATACATTATTTTTCCGCTGACTTTTCGACGATAGAAGATGATGAAAAAGTCTGAGTAGGCTAGGCACATGTTGGAGACACAATAATGAAAGGAAGTAAATCCAGTTCTAATACAGTGTATCAATTATGGCAATGTGTAAGGGACCTGGGATAATTAGTTTTATGCATACCGGGACCTCCTCCTCAAATTACAAGCAAGATTTGTCACCACACAGTGGTTTCATCATTTACATATTAAACTCTCAACAAAAGATGCTGGGCGGCCACTGAAGCCACAACATTCTCATTATATGTCACCATGAATATATAACTGACCATGCCAGAGAAAACATTCAAGTGCCACACATAAAATATGTCATGCATTCAAAATAAATAAATTCAGAGACACATTGCATTGCTTTGGAAGCTAATCATTCACCCTGAAGCAAACATTATGCAGCATTTCTGGCAGAAGAGAAGTGGCAGCACAAGGAATGGTATGTGTGGAAGGGGACGGTAGGTGGGATCTGTGATAACATCTCGCCTATTATTTCAAAAGGAAGAAATGCTACACCTCGGTGAAATGCTTCAATATTTCTATTTTGCAGCATGTGGTGCACAGAAGCCTGGTTCCTCTGAACAATGTCGATTGCTGAGTTGATGTACCAGCAGCTGCATTCAGTGTGTTGCATGCTGCTGTACAGCAGAAGCATTGTATGCAATGGGAAATACATATATACATTAATAAATTGCTATTATTATGGTGGACACCCTTCCCAACCCCCATCCAAAGTCTTATGTGATGGTTATGCAATTTAGACTGGTTGTGTTTAATATAGTTTCATTTGTAGACTGACGATATCGGTACATGTAAACTGACAACTGCTATAGTAGGTTCATTTTTGGTTTAAAATGAGTAACTCATGCAAGCACTTTGGAGCAGCCTGGGGTCCTTTGGGTTTAGGCACCGGGGGTCGTATATGTTATTCAATAGACACCACCTGCAGTAGCCAGCCATGCTGTTCTAATGTGCTTGTATTTCTGTATTACAGGTGAGCTAAAGAGGTATATGGATAAATAAAAATAACCGTAGAGACACAGTACTGTATACTGTATGTGAGTGTAACAGTAATGTAAAATTAAATGTATAACGTAGTTTGGAAAGTTTAACTGTGCGTCACAGCTACTCCCAATAATGTAACCACCTGTAGCCTGCTATACAGTTGTATATGTGTTTGCAGAATATTGTCAGGAGTGTGTTTAAGTAAAAAAATATATTCTGTTTAGATGCAAGTATGTAAGTGAGCATGAATATGTGGCGCATACGTCATTCAATAGAGCAGTAGGCAGCCACTCTGTTATAATGTGGTTGTATTTCTGTATTACAGACAGTAATGATTATTCTTTTTTTTTTACTTATGCACGGCTGGAGTAGTCATTTTATCCAAATGTGCAACACTAGCAGCAGAGACCTTTAAAGAGAAATGTTCCTAGCCTGATTAAAACCTATGATGGACTGACTCTTTACATTTCTGTCTGGGAACTCTCAATTGAAAACAGTTTGATAGCCAATTTGGTGTCAATTCAAATATTAGCAGGCAATTAAACCACCTTTAACAAAGTTGAACAACAAATCACTTCACAAATCACTTGACAGTGATTCCCAAACACAGGTGCCAGTAGATGACTGGACCACCATCAACCAATCAGAGCAGGACCCACATGGGCATGATTATCCCTGCATTCAGGATGGTGCCACATTTGCTACAAATTCAATGAACGCAAACCACAGTGGACTGAACAGCAGGTTACAAAACAGGGAGGAGTTGGGCTGTCCATATAGGCTGTGGATTGAACAACGCTCACATGGCTAGCAACAACAAAGCGCTGTTCCAATTAAAGGATGTGTCCGTAATGGCTGTCAACATATTTTATTTCATGCATTTCATATCAGAATGAGATGGGATACATTTAAGATGTTAAGATGCATAAAAAGCGACATTTGGTAATGATAGTAGTGATTATCTAAAACACCCTGGAAAATACAGTATGCGACTACACTTCTCTACACGTCCTTGAGCAACATTTGCCACGCCTATTAAACGGAGCAAACGGATTTGAAAGTAGTTCAAGAAACGGGTCGTTCAGTGAAAAGGTTAACTCCGCACCAACTAAACTACCCACCTGGATGCTGATTGTTCAGTGGTTTGCTAGCCAACTACAGGCAAAGCTTAATCCCAACCCAGGTGCAAAACAAATGTACGGGCCCCATGCAAAGACTCAACGGCCGACCATGGTTTCCAAAATAAATATGGGTTAGCCTATTACCTTAGCCTATAACTAGGCAAAATTACAAATTACAGTTATCAGGACAGCCTACCTGTGCATGTTGACATCTTATGATCTACAGTAGCTTCTACTGACGGCGCGATTTAGCCTATTAATTTTGTTAAACCAGTGTGGCGTTAACGATTTTGGGTAAATAATAAGATATTGCCAACATTACACTCATCATGATGATCAGAAGATTTGCAACATAAAATATGTTTTGGTGAAACCATGAACGAGATAATTTATCATATTAATTGGCCGCAATGAAACCATGTATACTGTACGTTTCAAAGTGAGCTTGCCGCTTCGTAGCAGCGGTGGCCCGACTTGTACAGATACCGGTCGGGATACCGGACCCTGGAGCAGCTGCACTGGCTGAAGCTACTGTACGCCACTGTAGCCAAAAGCTTTCAATTGAGAGCTGAGCGCATGTGCTACCAAGCAGGTTGTAGAGGTGGAGCTAGCATTATCACAATTGTTTCTAGCTGTCTACAATGTAGAAATCACATGAATACGTTTAGTGAAGACACAACTTACTGGACTGGTTTATGCTAAACTAGATCTTTAATCAGATGTCCTGCAAGTAGAGCACATCAGTTACTTTAATGACTCACACCTACATTATTTTTGAGTGTGAGCATCAACAAGCCCCGACCAAAAATAGCAACATATTAAACATGGGAAATTATACTTACCGGTATTTCTATATGATATTAGCTGGTGCACCATGTGTGACTGGAAGCTGTACAATGTAACATAGCTGTATGAGGCATGGGGCTGTGAAACTGTGCGTTTCTCGATCAGGTAGAATCATATAGATAGATGGTGGTCTGCCTTGCCCAGGTATACTGAGATGCTGAGCTGCTGTGTCAACAAGAACATACAGTGCATCGTCGCTACCCTTAAGCTCAGTGATAATACACTGTAGTCATGATTTTCTTGTCGAACGGCTGTTCTCCGACTCCAGCAAATGAGCTCCGTGGGACAGACCGGCAGATGAATATTTATGAAAGGAGGACTGGAAGAGTCTTCCCAGGTGTACTTGGGAAGGCAGGCACATCAAACATGTCTCTCAACACCTGCAGCACGTCACTACCCCTCTGTTGATCTCAAGACCAGACCGACAATGGAAGTGAAAAAGACGGCGCAAAGAACAAGCAATGGAGAAGAGGACAGTGACCGTGGTTGAGACGTGCCACTCTGGAGTTCACATCTTGGGCACACGCCGCTCCTTTCGGCGTTATCGTGGTTGGCTCACATGTGCCACATGTAAGGCCGCACTGGAATCTATTAACACTTTCTCCTGATAACAAAAGAGCAGGTCTTATCCAGAGTGACTCAGAATGCATTAACATTTATGGTGCAGCCTCCCCTGCTTTTGTGTCATCTACAGAGTGCCCACTCCATTCCTTTCTCCTTAATGCAGTTTAGCACTTTGCCCATTCACCCCACACTGTGTGAAACACCGTAGAAGGAAATAATGGCCAAACAAATCCCTCGTGCATATTTTACATTAGGATGTAGCCTATTTGCTTAAGGTATCTCAGCCACCGCTCCAGTTTCCTCCAAAGCTACACATTAATGAGAACACAATGCCCCATACGCAATACGCCAATTTATGTCTTTAAGAGAGATTAATTTAGCATAACTTTTAAGTCTGAAGTTAAAGCGTTTGTGTGCGTCTGTTCTTTTCTGGTAATGTAATTATTTGTGGTTTGCTTTCCTTTCTTTCTTTGTTGAGTTTGTAGCTCCCGTTTGGAATGGTGATACACATGATTAAATAGTCAGCCAAATGTCACGGATTAAAGGCAAAAGCTACAACTAAGTCTCCGTAATGATTCGAAAGGATTACACAAGCTGTGAAGTTTCTCAGTTATACAGTATACGAGGAAGGAACCCCACTGCATATCCATGTCAGCAAGGTCGCGGCATACTGTAAGTCCTTCACAGGAATATACACACCTCCTCCGCACAAGGTCTGCCTCGCAAGAACGACTTATACTGAAGGAACATTTTCTTCTGGAAGCATTGTTGTGTGATAGCAATAGATAACATTGGTCTTGTTGCTGACGCAAACACCCTACCCTTTGACACACAATCCTGCTTATTTAGCTGACCATTCAGAAGGCAAAATGCAACAGTGGCATACGAGTTTGTGTAATGATTTTGGAATAAACTTAGGACAGACCAAATATGTGATGCAAAGAAACAGCCAGTCAGCGCGTCAAACACACAGTATACACACAAACACACACACACACTGAGTAGGAGGGCTGTCCTACCATCATTGCAGAGCGCTCCTCCAAAGGATGTCATGCTGCAGTCACAGCTGAAGCCCTCCCACTGTTGTAGACACACTCCCTGGTTGGCACACGAGTCCTCTTGGCATGTAGTGCTGGGGCCTGGGCATAGACAAAACAAATGGACGGTTAAGCCAAGTCTGATGCAACGCACGCATACAGTAGTACAGCATGTCCCCCATTCTGCAATCAAAGAAGCGATAAGGGCCACTGCTATGTACCATAATCAACCACTGATTACAGAATCTATGTGCCCTGATGTACTGTAATTGATCTAATGCATTTACAATATACTGTACATTTTCTTGAGCACTGACAAACCAATAACATAAAGGGCATTAAGTGAAAATATAGTGAAAATAATAAATGATAGTGTAATTAATTCACAACAACTGGTTTGTTTACTTTGAATTGAAAAGTTATGTTTTGTTTAAGTTTCAGAGTCCATATAGCGTAGACTCTTTAAACACGGACATGCCATTCATTACAAAAACAACACACAACAAGAAACGTCATATGAACTCTTTCAGAAGAGACCAGCCACAGACCGATCATCTCATATCTCCTCCCATGGGCAAACTAGCATCCATGCCAGTGCCTGTCTACACAGGTGCACCTCCGCTGCTGAGAGACTGAGACGTGTTGACAGTCGGTGTTGTTTTTGCATGTGTTCATTCCACCACTCTGTCAGACAGTCTTCTCAGCCTCAGCCGGTTTGCACAGGTGTGCATGCAGGCGCACGCTGTCTTCTCTGGCTGTTTATTTGCCTGACACTAATTTGAATGTTAATGAAGAGATGTTAGTGGGATGGCAAAGGGCTATTGTGGATGCTGTGGGCCTTAAATGTCAATTCTTTAAATGTTATCATTTGGATTTATATTACTATAATTTCAACATGAAGAGCTTCTGATTACATTGTCGATAAATAAATAAATAAATAAATAAATAAATAAATAAATAAATACATATGGTAATTATTACAATACAATGATGAACCACAATGCATAGACTAGAATAATAATAGGACTTAATGCATTATCCAGAAATTATCCACATTTCACAAAATAAATAATTTTTCACTTTGCTTTGAAATATATTTATTAATACAAAATAAACATGTAGACACACTGCTCCTTATAGCCTTGAAATACCCTGCTATCACATTTTCTTTATTTTCTACTGCAACTTGTTTCTAACACTTCTTTCAATGTGTCTATTTCACAAACTTTGTATCAATGAATACATTATGTATATCCTACATCATGATATACACCTTATCAATGTATAACGGAAGTGTCACCTACTGTAATATGAACAGGCAGCCATGTCAATGTTAACATGTCCAATTAACGGTTACTTATCATAGTCATGCACTTAGAGGAGAGATGTATGTGGTATGTGGTGCTGTCCTTCAAAACCTAATGTGATACAGTACTTGGAAAATAGCTTATAATGTATACAGTAACAGCACATAATATTGTTCAATTCTGTTTACCCTATGCAAGTGTTTAAACTCTAGAGCATGCAGCTCTCCTAGATTTCAAAGAGGCAATTCACAGCCTGCATAAAACTATAATGACGTGATTGAAGATGTTAGCTTGAAAGAAAATGCCATAAGACACATTCTACAGAAACCATGAAAAAGAAAATTTTGAGTTAAAACCTAGACTCATTTGTTAAAAAAGCGTAACTAAAAGCATGCAGACAAACGATCCATTAGGCACTACTTGTAATTCATGCAAAAGATATTAAAAGCAAATGAAACACACTGAATATGAACTGTGTATATAGCTGGTTGCAACATACATTAAGTGAGTGCATGTGTAAGTACTTGATACACAAGTGAAGCTTGTATTCAAACGGGACTTGATATATAGTAATTCTCCCCAACAAATGAGTGGCAGAGAGATGTCACCTGGCTCAGGGAAATGATGAGGGTAGATATTGGCAGAAGCACACGAGTGCTGGACAAGGGGGTGGTAACAAAGCAATCTACCTGGCAAGTCAGCTATCATCAATGCAACCTTTGTCAGCCAAATAAGCACACCAGCTGTTAGCAAAGCCCCAAGGTGTCAGAGATGGTAGAGCTGCTCAAACACAGGCTGTGGAAGGAATGGGTGGTACAACATGGGATGGCAGTCTTGAAGAAGAAGGGTGGCAAGAAACTACAACACGGATAGGTTAGGGGAAAGGAGCGGACTAACCACCTTGTACACTGTGCTAGTGCACACTACAGTATTCATCTCTAGTGGGTACACACTTGGACTGTGCCCCAGAAGACCACATTTCCACCACAGCTCACTGCAGAGTCCTTCACCTCTAAGTATCTGCAAATCATTCAATAGCCCTAAAGCAATTCCAAATAACCATAGTGGATTTGTTACTCGCACATTTGCACCAAAACAAAATAGGCTGAAAGCTGAGACCTCTTCAAATCAAAGACGTCACTGTACAGCAAAGGTTATGGCACTGTCAGTATACTCACTGTGAGACACATTTAATGAGGAGACGACAGCCATAAATGAAAATCAATACCATGAAAAAAATAGAAGATTATAAAGGCGGAAGATGATTCACTGGTAGTCTTTCATTTGTAAGCATCACTCATTCTTGGCTATTAAATTGAGCACACATCCTAGAACACATACAATACAACTGCTATACCATATTTGACACTGTAGTGATCACTGAACCGGTTTTAACACAATTAACACATAGGATGACCCATATTGACATGTATGCATGTGCTTAATGTAAAGGATTGGATGAAATTGTTATATTTAATATACAATATGAGTGTCACGTTGACAAATATACCAACTATTGTCTTTGGATGTGGAACAAACATAAGACTGGGCAAATGTTATTCATGCATGCAACAAATGCCTCATGCATATTTCAAGAGGATCGCTTCTGACATACACGCAGATCTAGCGAGCAGACATAAAGCAAAGGCAGAATGGGGGTAATACGGGAAATAACACTGGCAGTACAAATATGTCAAGAGAATGTAATCTGATTATGGCCAAGTGAAACAGAAATGATCAGTATGGTTGTAGCCTGATGCATTCTAGCAGGATGCTAACCGACTTTATGGATGTTAAAATGATGTGCCGCAGGCTTACAGTGGTGGCTGTGCACAACAAAGTGTGTTTACATGCCTGGTCACATGTGGAGAATCCATGCTAATGACTTTGAGAGAGAGCTTAAGTCTGTGAAGACTAACAAAACATCATCACCCCGTACGCTATTAGATAAATACAATAAATAAGGCAAATTTAATGGGATTTCATTCCTGAAAAGACACCAGATTTTCACTATTTGTGCAGCTAATCCTGGTCCAGCATCTCAAATATACCTATGGTCCTTGAATAGAAACAAATGACGTCAACAGCATTTAGGATATATAGGCTCACGGCTCCCCCTAGTGGATCCTTACCTTCACAACCTCTCTCTATCTGACCCACGCAATCCAGAGCATCTGACATCAGGTCTGGGAGGCGTCCATTCAGGTCTACTGATGCCAGGCAACCTTGGAAGCCCTCCTTGGCATGTACAAGCTTGGGCAAATCCTTGTACATCTCCTTCACCACCCCACCAATATATAGATCACCTGTAGCCAGAGAAATACAGAGGGAGGGTGTAAATATAGATTAGGTGGGTGATTGTAGGAACCTGCAACTGCAGTATGTTAATGTCAAGGTGAATGATGTTTAGTGAGTAATTCTTATTTACCCCTGTGCAAAAAGAGAGAAAATAATACATTTTAGACATAGTAATACTGCCCCCTAGGGGAATATTCTGATTTCCATTTATATATTGTACTGTAGAGATTGTAATACATGCTGTCTAAATGAATGTATTCAATGTCATATACAATAATGATCTTGTAGCTGGTACCATGAATTTTTTTTTTCTGAAATTGAAAGGAGCAATTTCTAGTGACATTATACCTTAACTTATTTCTTTAAGGAATGTGCTTGAAGGAGGGAATTTAACTGAACTAGTGCAATCAAAGAGAAATATTACAAGCTTTTCACTGCATCACATTTATAGGTAAAGTTGGGATGGCTGGTCTATGGGTTTCTCACAAAATTCTCAAACTATGCAATCAATTGCTCACAACATCAACAACATAATAGTGTGATATTCTACAGGGATCAATTTCAGAATCTTCTGGTTCCATGATTACCTTATATTTTTTGGTCCATGATATAGAGCCTATCATTTAAGGTTGTTTTCTCTGGTTTCAACTTGAGCAGTTACCTAGGATGCGAGCATGGCTCATTGTGTGGCCACGAGTTATCCTCGTGGAGAGTTGCTCTGGGGCAGATGGAATGTTCATCTCGACGACAGCTGCAACTTAGATCAGTTCCACATAATTGGCTGGGAACATCCCAAAATGGCCGTCAGGGCTGTAGCCTCGCCACCAGCCCTCGTCTATCATTTCGATCCCTGTGATTACATCATCTGGGTCAAATGAGATTTCTGTGTCATCAGCTGGAAAACAACAGACAAAACAAGATGTTACTGGGTGCAGATGTTTGGCTGGAAGTATGACACTCACTGCTGGTTAGAGAATCAGGCTATAGGTATAGCAGCACTGACGTTCAAATGACATTAACATTGGTCTTCCAAAGCTCCAGTGAAACCAATAGCATAACAACAATCGCCCCTTGTATTTTCAGACACAATCAGGTCTGTACTGGATGTCTTATGTTGAGGAATATACTGGTGGCAGCAGGAGTTATGAAATTGTATTAACAAATCCAATCACATTTTTCAAAAGTTTCATTGCAGCTGTAATCCAACACCTACCAGCCTGGTAGTCATACAAGGCCCTAGCACAAATGACACGGTCTGATGCGGACTGTGGCTCCTCAGCAGCCTCCTCAACCTGAGAGAGATCAGATGAAGAGGAGAGGATTTATAAAATAAAAAATTAGTAAACAAAAATAAAATGGTAAAATATCAATTTACTATAATCATATCAGGTTTGCAGTGATACATTTCCATGTTTTCTTATGTAGAGCGGGAGAAATTTGAATTGGTACAGTAGCAGAATTATATAGAGGTTCATTCAGAATTGTAGAGCGTTTTTGGTGAACATGTTTGCTTTGAACTTGAATGTTTTCTGTAAACATTCCAAAAATATTAAATTTAAACTGTCACCCTTCCTTCAGCGTAAATGTGTGTTCGCAGAGAATTACCTCCTCAAACCATTTGCTTATGTTAGCGGCGAACTCAAAGCAAACTGAAATCTGTTTGACAATTCTGAACGCACCTTGGTTTCCACTATTGTCATGTGGCATGAATTATTCGTTGTGGTTGGTTAAACCAGGTTCATTGTCAAGTAGGCTATTAAACAAACATTGAAGCGAATTAAACAAATGCAATATTTTTTCTTCTAAACGTAGTGGAATTATGTAGTCATCGGGATAAACACCTACAACCAGGCAGTCGCTGTCTGCTCTCTGTGTGTGTGTGTGTGTGTGCGCGGCACTGCATGTAGCGCTGCCTGCGATCAGTCAGACAAGAGCACAAGAAAAGCGCAACATGGCTTCACTGTCTTATGGCAGCAACACGCATGTAAATACACCAATATCGCGGTCTGGAAAATTATCGAGATTAAGTTCATATATCGCACGATTAGTCGATGCAATAATTATTGTGACAGGCCTACTGGCCGCTTTTCACTACTTTCATATAATGGCTTCAAAAAGCATTTCTGTAATAGCTATCAAGTATTTTATATTTTAACATGGCGAGAATATTAAACCAAACCAACCTTAGTCACCGCATGGAAAAATAATTTAACCATGACAGCCCTAAGTTGCAGGACTATTACTGACAGCTAGTAAAGAGTGAACTACAACACTGACACCAAATCTAGTATGACGGCATCTCGGTATGACTTAACGTGGCTAAACTGTAAATGGAACCGCAAATCAGTGCAGCACGGTTGGACGGAGCCAAATGTGCCGGTGGAAGCCCACTAGTGTGTGAGAAGCACTAGTCTATAGGACTTGAGAGAATGCACTGCCTAATGATAATAAGAACGCACCTGAGGTGGCTCCTCATAGAGGTCATCCTGCTCCACTTCCTGGACATGGGCAATGACAGCCGGTGCCGCCTCTGAAAATAGACAAAATCTGATGAGCTAAACTGACATTGGCCATTTCTACCAGCAGATGGCAGCGCTAGCGGGCCATGGCAGCAGTTTGGTTGGAGGTTTGTCTATGTGGACATGAGAAACAAAGTCTCTTTTAAAAAAAAAAAAAAAAAAAAAAAAAATTTTTTTAAATGAGAGAGAGGATGTCTGTGGTAAACCACTGCGCTGCATTCAGTTTGCCTTAACATAACAGAAGCAGCAAAAATGATTTAGCTTCAACATATTTCCTCAAAAGCAAACGATAAATTATATAAATAATTTAATTTATGTTTGTTTATATAATACAGTATTTCAGCAACATAGGATATTAAAGAAATGAGTCTCCAATCTATTAGAAACAGAATCACTGAAATTAGGACCACTCCAGTTAACATACTCTGCAGGCATCCCTAATGAATATAGAGTGTTTAAACCATGGGCCCCACCTTGCCATGGCTCCTGCGGTGGTTCCTCCTGCTCCTCACACTCATACCTGGCCTGCTCATCCTCAACAACAGGCTCTTATCACCACAACGGATGGATGGATGGACAGACAAACAGACAGACAGACAGACAGACACACACGTTGGTGCAAAGACATGTTGGCAGGCAGACAAACAAATGCCTTGCTGGAAGCTGAACATGAACACAAGCATTACATGGACTGGAACAGACTGAGTGATGCACCACAGCACTGGTAAACAGGCGGGAATGATATTAGCTAGATTACATTATTACATACTGTGAGTGTTTGTTTGGCTAAGCATTAGACGACCAGTGGCTGTGAAATTATTTTCAACATTAAATGTCTTCAATGATCACATTAACACGCATAATAAAAATAAAAACACAATGTTTTTTATTATGTTAATATTTTTTATTATGTTTATTATGCAGTTTTAGGGGTGTTTATGCCATTATGTCATTCAAAGCCATGGTTCCTTGCTTGCAACTGCCCCTTGTCATCAAGGAACCACATTTTGGACTTCACATCACTGTGGCTGACTGTGCGTGTGGCTGTGTGTGTGTGTGTGTGTGTGTGTGTGTGTGTGTGTGTGTGTGTGTGAGAGTGAGAGAGAGTACATAAGTTCGCACCTGTAGCACGAACAGGAGAAGCGGAGCCCGGTGGCGACGCGGGACAGGCTTGGTGCAGGGGTGTGGCGGCCCACTCAGACCCATATGCTTGCTTAGAGAGAAAGGGGCTTTGCAGACGCCCTGAGAGAGACACACGGAGCCCCCAATGCATGCCGTGAACCAAAGAAAAACACACAGGCTGAGCTGTGACTGCAACCGCCTTGTATCCCCTCCCCCCTCCCCACACAAGGGTTGAGCGACAGAAGGTGTTAATATGAGACACCGGGACCAGATGACGGAAAGGTTAAGCCCAGAAATGCAGTAGTGCGTTTAAGCAGCAGGAATCTCCCGTAGCAAGTCTCCACGTGGCCGAGACAGACGCGCCACGCATCGCGGTAATGCCAAGGCAGCGGTGCCTGGCTCTACCAAGGTCCTACCTGGCTGTAGGCTGGCAGGGGGTGCGGCTGGAGCCTCAGCGTCAGTGGCAGCGATGCCCCGCTCTCTCTGTTTGAACATCTCTCTGGGATTCATGGCCCGCTGAGAGATGAGAGAAGCAGCCTCCTAGGAGAGGAGATGGCATGATGTGGCATACAGTGAGACATGGACCATCAGCAGAGCTAGCACTCAAACAGTGCCAACTGGTTTAGAAAATTAGAAAAGAAAAAGAAACAAAAAAAAAAGATACATTCCTCAGCTTGTATCTGGAATTGCCCTTTAATTTAATTGTGGTTGAGACCAGACACAGTCAGAATGCACTGACTGATCTTTTTCAAAACAATCAATACATGTGGGGGTTCTGTGAGGGCACTGTAACACAACTGAGGAGTGTACCTTTAAAGAGGAACGCTCGAGCTTGTGCAGCTGTGAGAGACGTTAGTTGAAAGCTATAGAAATAGATATGGTCGGTAACATGCGCTGGTTTGTCAGTTAGTTCAGAGGAGACCACTTCCCATCCAGAGAGGCACTCACATTGGCCTTCTCCACAGACTCCCCTCGCTTGAACCCTCTGCCTTGCACGGCGGGCTTATCCTCCTCCTGATGATGTTGACGTTAACATTGTCATGTGGTAACTAACGGTGATCTGCCCACACCTCCTCACTACCGAGAGCCCTGGCTACCGGTACAAACGTCTACTCAATTAACATTTAAGCATTATCAAGATAAACCCAGACCAACATTGGTGTTTGACGAGGCAAGTCTTCTCGTGCAGCAGGACAACTCACCACTTTGTGTGTCTCCTGACCTTTGCTCTGTGCTTCCCGTTTATGCTGGTACATCCTGTTAAACAAATTGATATGTTCAACAACAACCCATGATCCCCTCCTCCCAGTTGTCATCGCTTAATAGCATAACACAATGCACATTCTAATAGAAACGTCACTAAACATACACATTGTACAATACTACTATAATAACAACAACAACATTGGACTTGTACGTTCTTTGAGAGCCACTGCTGCACCCAGTAGTCCTCTTGTGTTCAGTGTAGCACCTACTTCTGTTGGTCGATCTGAGAGGCTCTCTCCTTGTCTCTCTTCTCCCTCAGCGCCGCCTCTTTGGCCTCCCTGTCTTTCCTCTCTCTATCCAAATGTTGCCGTTCCTCCTCCACCTTATGCCTCTCCTCCTGACGTCGCTTCTCCTCATCTTTCTGTGAAGACACACACACACACAGGTTGGCAGAGCTGACACCAGCGTTGTTTGGCACGCGGCTTCATCAATCTCAGGTGATTTACAGGTCTCTGCCATTGGCCTTTTAGAGCGGCTGCTTTAAATAGGATGCGGCATCAAGAGTCTCTACGCCTGTCAGTATGAATGGACAAATCTCCTACCTCCGCCTGTGCCCAGAAGTTGTCTTTATTGGTCCTTTTGATCTCAGACATTGCGTTGGTCTTCTGGTACACCGAGCCCTATAAGGTAAGAGAGTACATCATCATGCGATCAACTGGGTCAAACCACATCTATAGTGGGTTACTGGTGGTGAAACAACATGGCTCCTGACAGTTCCAAAACAACATGACGGATATCTGCTGTGTTGTGCAACACATGCAGCCAGACGGCTTAATGTGCTGATTTAACATCTAGCAGCAGTGCAGTAGTCCAAATGAGTCACAGTAAGCCAAGTCTGGAGGAGCTGTGTTACCGTACATGCCACTATGCTGGAATCATGAGATAAGAACACACACAATGTGTTCTGAGTACATCGTTACAGCCATGGCTTCGTGGCAAGTAGTAAGAGGTATTTAACAACACAGAAATCCGGAATGTGATACACATGCACCCCAAATTACTCAGTAAACTATATTGAGAGTTGATTAAACGGTATAGTCAGCTTTTGCAAGTTAAATGTAAGCTAGTACACTTTTTGTCAAATTAAACAAATAGCTGCTCGCATTTCCCTATCTTACAGTTCACTATGCATGTTGAAAATATTCTGATACTTCTACACAGCCCTGGCTCCGTAAATAGTAACAAAGTGGCGAACACCGCTCACATCAACAAAGCTGTAGTACTATGCCTTGCTTCACAATGCATTTCTATGTGTGAGGACCACGGAGCGAAGTTAGCAAGAATGGCTAACTCTGCCTTTAAGTGTTGCATGCCCAGCCTACAAGAGAGTTTAACATATGCTGGAAATGAACTAACACTGTAAGATAAAGCGACTTGAATGTACAGTGTGTGCTGCTGTGTGTACCAACGTACCACCGGACCCTGAGGACCAGCGTCCCGGAAGCGACTGGATTCTTTGTGAAAGCTGTAGTTAGCTCCTGACGCCTTCCCCACCTTCTGCATGATCACCTCTGGCTCCACATCCTCTTCTGCTCTAGCATTTATAGTGACATGGGCCCCCTGCAACAGCAAAAGTCAGGTTAAGCTAGTGCACCCACCAATTGGAGCATTGCTTACTGTTTTTGTCTTGGCAATGTATGTCCCCCCAAGCGGGAAACTCCAGTGCTGGGAAACTAAGTGCCAGAATCTGCAATTCCTCGAATGGCCACTTGAGTCTGGTTGCTCTCTTTAGAGAGCCTAAGCCTTAGGCCCTAAGGCTATGTTCAGACTGCAAACAAATCTGGCTCAAATCCACCCGTGACTCAGATCTGATATTTTCAAATCAGCTTTGGGCAATTATATTATTATATATATATACACACACAATTTATATGTGGTAATACATCAAATACATATCTGATTATTTTAAATGCCATCTCAGTCTGAATAGTCAAATCAGAATTAATGCGACTTTGACGTCTAGACATTCACTCACTGTGTGACTCGCCCTCGCTTGCTAGCGTAATCAGGCTCACTCTAATGGCCATTATTGATCATCATTTGTTACAGTTCTGCACAGGAGAAGTTAGTCCTAATGAACATACAGTAAATATGGAAGACGGAGATAGCCACTGACTGGACAGTGAGCGAGGTGTTAAGACCATTGCACACAATACTACGCAGAGCGGATCATCATCCTGTTAATGAGTGTTTGGACACTGCAAACGAGGTTTCGATATGTTGCATCCGCTTATCCGTAGTCGGGTCGCAGGGGCAGTAGCTCCAGCAGGGGGCCACAAACAGCTCTTTGCCACATTATCCAGCTCTGACTGGAGAATCCCGAGGCGTTCCCAGGCCAGTGTGGAGATAAAATCTCTCCACCGTCCTGGGTCTTCCCCGAGGCCTCCTCCCAGCTGGATGCGCCTGGAACACCTCCCAAGGGAGGCACCCAGGGGGCATCCTTACCAGATGCCCGTACCACCTCAACTGGCTCCTTTTGACGCAAAAGGAGCAGCAGCTCTACTCCGGGGGAAAGGTACAGGCTGCCACCAGCAACAGATTTGAATGAGCTACGAGTTGCTTATTTGTATAAATTAGTAAATTACAGTAATCTCAAACCTGGCCAGAACCTGACGTGCCTGGTGAAATATGTGAGAAATAAAGACTGACCAGACCTAAGCTCTAACATGTATCCCTTTATAATAGATAGACAGGTGTTATAGGCAGTCAGGTAACAGAGTTATTGGAGTATTCACAACACAGAACTACAATTCATTGTTTACAATATGAAAACATTAATGTCTGAATGTAGACAGCGATTCATATTCACCTTTAGAAAATTTGCCATAGCGCTGACATGGTTTGCACAAAGTCCTTTCCTGGCATCTTTTACTCCTTCCCCAGTCTGGAAAAAAACCTAATGAGTTAGTCTTTGTCTTACAAATATTTGAAGATTATACCCACAGAGAGGGTGAGACATGTGGGGTGGTTAAGCACTAACCCAGTTGATAAGGACATATTTAGGAAGGCCAGAATTTGGATCCTGGACTCGGCAGAAAGCGTACATCACTTTTCCACTGTTGAGTTCTTCCACCATCTCCTCCAATCCTCCATCTCAAAGACAAACATTGTTGAAAAGTAAAATGGCTAGTTGTAGAACTTTTCAATTCAGACCACTACTAAAATAAATAAGTATATTTAGGTAATCAAAACATTGCCTAACCTGTACACATTAGACTGGTAACTAGTAATGTAACTATCGATTAAATTTAACCTACCCAACCCTGTTAAATTGATTTATGGAAGTTACAGTACTTAACAAATAACAAATTGTACTTACCACCCTTCTCTGCCAAACGGACATCATTACTGTTTCCCTCATAGGTGAACAAAGCCCTGTCAATAGGAATCCCACATTTAAGAATATTCTACATACAAACAAGAAGTAAGGTTAACTTTGACAACCTTTGGATAGTTACATTTAGGTTGTCACTTTCTTTTCCCAAAAATGTGATAGGTGGAATATCTTCTTTTTTTATGGATTTCTGCCATTATTAACAATGGTATATTAGATTCAAAAGAAATTTAAAGAAATCTGTAATTAAAGAAAAACTATTTGCGATCAAGTCACCAGGCCATTACTTGACATAAGCAAGCACGCCAAGTAAGTAAACCTTACAAGTTAGTTTCACAAAATTTAAAACTTTGTTATGAATCAAGAGACTGTACAGCTACCATACAATTACTTCTGTTTATGCTTTCTTACTTCTGCTGTGAAAGTTTCATAGACATGAAACCAACACCCATAAATGAACAAGAACAAGTGAAGCACCCCCCACCCCACTCCACCCCCTCAGTCAAGTGCCTTGGGACATGAAATCAGGTCACCTTTGAAGTAATTAAAACACCATCAACAGGTTTCATCTCATCAGACAATTATATAGAGATTATTGCTTTATTCGTTTAGTTCTTCAACTATTCCTTAACAGCATGTATATCACCAACGAAATGTCGTTAAGAGTCATTAGTACAATAATATCAAAAGAGAGGAAAAGGGCCAAAACAGTAGATTACGGTAAATCGTAATCACGACGCAGTTGTTAACTACATTAACGCTGTAGTATTGTAGTTATAGTAATATGCTTCCCGTACACAGTACGTACCGTACCTCCCATTAAACGTCCGTGATTGGGGAAGTTAACTACCGTACGGTACAGTACCTATAGTAGGTAACTAAAATCACCAGTCCAGCTAGCTAAATTAAATGATCTGATATCTGAGAAATTACAGGAATGTTAGACAGATTTAACAGCCAATTTTAGTCACCTAGCATTGACGTTGAGTAAGGCTATATATTATTACTATTATATTCAACCAAAGATACCGTACCGGTAAAAGAACGTTACTGATTTGCTGCTAGCTTATGTTATGCGTCTTAGCTAATTAAATGCGACCAATGTACTAATATTTCTCCTTACCAGTTTGTGTTGGATTTTTCATCTACCACCTCATTATAAGCAGCTGTCAAAGCAGGACCATTTTTACTCAGGTTAACTGCCATTGTTATACTGAATATAGCTAGACAGCTAGCTATCCGGGAGGCGCCGTTCCTTTCTATTTGGAGGAGTGGCTAGGATTCTTTTCGAGATCGCAACTATGCAGGAAGCTGATATGACAATCCAATAGTTATCCTCTGCACATTACAGCACTGCACCCCAGTGTTTCCGTGTGCCAGGCCTAGGCGGAGCTAGTATGTTAAATCATTGTTTTATGAATGAAAATAAATTCGACAGGTTGTTTGCCACATTCCTCTAATGACAGTAGCACGCCGTCTACAAACAGAACCTGCACTAGCATGGTACAATATTATATAGTGAGGATGAATACGCAGGGACCATGGCAACTACAAGTACTAAAGTGATACTAGGAATTTATCATTATGACCAAAAAAAATAAAACGTAAAGGCAAACCTGACAAAGAGCAATACACTTCTGTAAAACAAAATGAGCTTTATTCATTTGTTATTTTTCATAATTCGTCTATGTAAGTGGTGGTTGTTCCTGCCAGATCAAGCACATATATTTCAGATTATAGGATGTATTTAATGTTAGGAGCCTGGTCCTGCAATTCAGAGAAACATGGGCTATATCTCAAATTACTATCACTATGTAAATTTTCATATTAACTGCAACAAATTAAATAATAGGAGGAAACAACCCCGACATCAAATTTACATATCACACATTCTTTACCTACATAATATATTATCTATATATAAAATGGGGGTTAAGGCTAAGATTTCAGTCCGAGGTTTTAGGCAGATGAATTGTAACAAAATCCCTGATATCTGGCAAATGGCTGAGAAGGTTCGTGAGTGCAAAGCATGCCAAGCTGCCTATATGAACTCTATTGAGAAAACACCAAACTCAATTTAGCAAGCATACGTAACTCATCCCAGGTTGGCTGCAACAAGGCCGCACACAAATGCACTACCGGAAGATACATGACTTAAAAATAAATAAACAGCCAAACAAGTTAATAACTCATTTAAAAAATGTGGACTAATAATACACACGTAATTCTCAGTAATGATGTTGCTGCATTAAGTATTTTTTTTTTACTGTAGATGTTTTCTCAAAGACTTTCAACATGCTCCATATTTTGAGGCATACATAATGAAGTTATTTTTGCTATTTGAGTGTATTAAGAACCTAAAACCTAATTGCTTTTGGCATTATATATTTTTTCTAAGTTAGCCTTCAGAACGAATCCATTCAATTAAATATCAGATATTCTGCCCTCACCCAAAATTGTTTTCTATAGATTTCATACTCATTCTGACAAAATTCAGTCAGCTCCCTTTTAAATTGGCAACATCAGAAAGTTTAGATTATGAAGAAAAAAAAAAAAACACCCTAACTTGTTCATGAGCAGCCACAATGAATAAGAATATTACATGATGTAGTACAATCATTTTTCTGGTGAACCAACAAATTCAATAAAAAGAAAATATCACAGATACAGTATCAGCCAGACTGTACGCTCAGTGTAAAATATGAATACCAAAGCAAACAATGTGCAGGCTGAAAAGTAGAATGGATATGAGCAGCAAATAAAAACACTAAAGAATTTGTCTTCTGCTGTGTACTATTGTACTTAACAGTTCATGGTTACTACTATGAAATGTATGACAACATCCCACAGATTCAAAGAGCTATTAAATGAATCAAGTCTACTCTTATCTGGTTGATAAACGTTCCATCTTAAAAGCTGGTTTAAAACATTCAGACCAAAGTGTTGTTCAAAAACAATATTATAAACTGATAGTGTCAGGGAGCTTGTGAAATCCCTTTTGAGTAAAACAAAAGGGATTCTGGCACGGCACATTGTGCATCTGAGAATTTATACACCTAAGGTATGTGCATAAAGTAACAAGTAGCATTTACAATTTCAAGTAACCAAGTACTGCTCTATCTTAATTTGACATTACGTGTGGACTATAATTCCTATATCGAATACTAGTTACTTTTTTTTTCTCATTTCGGGTCACTGCAGCAGCTCTTTAAAAGGCGGATGATTTGGCTAGATACCTGAGCAGCTATACTGAGGAATTGGCACACAGCTTAACTGCATGCCAAGAAGTAGCTATGTTCATAGCCTTACAATAACACCTCACACAACAGTGGCATTTTGTGTGCTATGATTTTAGCTACAACTTGATGTTGGAAAGGATAAGAGACCTGAATGACATGTCAAGAAAAATGATAAAGAACAAGCATCTATGCCTTTTGCCAAATAAGCCAGATAGGTTGCACATAAGATGCAGGAAACATAGCTCTTAAGCAGCTAGTCATTCACTCTAAAACCATTAAAAGTATTTTAAAATGCATTACTTATTTACTTCAATTAATTGTTTCACATTGATTCAGGGTAGACACTGTCTGCTGTGAGCAACATTAGCAGCTCTTAATGGCCATGCACTATTATGTGCTGCACAAAAACATTCTACCCTCAATTGCACATCTACCATAAAAAAAGAAGATTCAGGGCACTGAATTAACAGAAATATAGTAAAACAAGACATCCAGTGACACAGTACCTCTAGAATGAGACTGACCTTAATCAACATCATAATTTGCTATCAAGTAAAACAAACAATGACATAAATAGTGATATGACGATGTGTGAGTAGTAACACTGATCAAAATAGCAAAACAGCAGTAGTTAACAGTTACAAGTCCGAATGTGGTGGTATGAATTGTGAGGAGGCTCCAGTATTCCGTATAGGAGTGCTTCAGGAGTCCTACTGGCCCTGCTCAGCAGATCCATACAAGTTACAAAGGAGAGCACGTGGTAGCAGCTCAGCACATGGAAGCCAGGTGGCGCTGTACCTTGGTGTGTCGCTTCCTTTTCCAACAGATGGTGTGTTGTGTCGTAGTCCCCGCCCCCCACCCCCACTTGCTTATTGGCTTTGCGTTAAATATCAAATGTGTGTTTCTTGTCTTAGTATTTTGATCTGACTTGCATGCTCACATTGCATACTTCTGCGTCCATTCTCTTGCTAGTCTGTTGTACCTGCAAAACAGTCAGAAGGTTAATGCTACATATTTGAAGCTTCAATTGCGTAATGTTATTTACATAATTACTTAATACTACAAAAATGGTGTACCCTCTTGTAGAGCAATACTGCAGATACTAGGCCCTCATTTATCAATGTATATGGGGTCAAATTACCACCAATAATGTTATCAAAATAAATGATATCAAAATACACTTTGATGTCTGGCTGAACACCAGACCTTGGTGTGAATTTAAATAACTGTAATTGCTGTAACACATCTTACATTATATACAGCTGTCTCATTTATTTTTGATAAAACCTACTCTAATTAATAATAGACATATAAGCCTGTCATAACATTTAACACCATCATGTCATTAGATAAGACAACAATATTTTGTAGGTTATTATTAGTTATTTGCTGTGGTTGAGTATCAGTTGAAATACCTTTAAAGCCCAATAGATTTGTCGTTACATTTTCAATGTTGAAAGTGATCAGGGCTTTTTTTTTTTATTACTTTTCATTGCATCTGCTACTAACATTTGACCTATTTGTTCTATCCTAGGCATAGCTATCATACAAATGTTCATTGTATAAGCACTGCTGCCTGAAACTGTGCATTATATTTTAGCCTACATTATCAGTTTATTTTTATAAAATCTAAAACTTGACAGAATGTATTTATTTTTATCGGGGTACTGTCATTGGTGCATTTCTTTGTGCCCTCCCATTCTCAAAATTAAACTAGTGGTGGGTTATGATTTAATTACTTCTAATGTCAATATTTGTCACCATACAGATCCTGCAGCAATACAAAATGCAAGTCACAATGGCTTGGTGTTGCTTTTCTTATTATTTAACTGGTTTAACTAAAGCCCAACGCACACCGGCGGCGTACGACACATGTCTAGACAGACGCCCCTATTGTGTTGCTCGTTATGCTAAACGCCAGGGCTATTCAACTCCGGTCCTGGAGGGCCGCACCCTGCATGTTTTAGATCTCTCCCTGCTCCAACACACGCCCTGCTATATGCCATCAACAAATGCTTATGATAGCGTAGCTTCCATTATGTTGTTGATCTGCTGTCATCAAAACAATCTTAACTGTTCAGATCATTAAATTAGCTAGGTAGTAATAAAAAATAGAAAACTACAATAGGCAAGAGACTATCGGCATTTGGTCTTGTTAACCACGCTGTGTGTAATATTCCCTGTTGGCACACCACGACGGCGCTTCCTATTGGTTAATGGGGCGTCACTTAATGCGCGTCACATGAGGTGCCGCAACTACAACTCTAAATTACTTTATTCAATTAGGCTTGAATGGTTTAATGTTTATGAATTCAGAAGCACAGAGAGAACAATTAGTAGCTTACGTGTCTAAAAGAAATGCATAAAACGACTATTGTAGTATCCATCTTCATAGTTTCTTTCTCCATTTAGTGGAAGGTATTTCATTGGCAGCGTCTACCACAAGGTGCTGTGCCCACGCATTGGTCAGAGGTGTGCTTAATTAAATATTATTTAATAACTTCTCAAGTAAAAATACAAAATTATAAAACCATTACTTTGATTGGATTTTTTTTGCAGGCATGTTTTACAAACATGTCTGTTTATATGAACACTGATAAATGATGGACATCTAATGACGTTGGATAGCAACTGAAACTAATGATTCTGACTTAGTTAAAAACATGATTAAGTATTCTGGTTCACAAGTGCAACTTCCACTTCACAGTGTTTGCTACTCATTGGACTTTTATTTCTGACAAAAAAGTAACAAGGAGTAATGAGAAGAAACCAAGTGTTACTTCTCATTACTCCTAGAAAAGAATAACCAGTATACTCACTTTTCCCTGTCAGCTTTGTACGTATGGGCAATTTCCGGTACCAGTGGGTCATCCGGGTTTGGATCACAAAGCAGAGAGCAGATAGACAATAGAACTGAAAGACATGAAGCATAACAACATTTTCCTCACAGCACAGTAATTAAAAACTAGATTACTTTATAGCATTTTTTTCTGGAAATAAATAAATAAAAAGAGACGAGGTGACCCATTTTTATATCCATGAGTTTCCTGAGGACGTTACTGGAGAAATGAGTATGGGTGGTCTGTCTGATGGAAGTAGTGAAGTACTGTGGACTCTTGGTATTATTGTGGCATACGCAATAATTAGATATTCACTCGCTCGATTTTGCAATGTTACGGAGCTCAGGGACATCATGTGCTGTTCGTGATTGTACATACAACCAGACAAAACGTTTTGATCGTCTTAAATTGGAGTACTTCAACCATAAACCTAAAATGAAAATCAGAATGTTCCTGTCAGAGATGGTAGTTTCCATTGCCTCCTAAATGACAACTAAGCGAAAAGATTTTGTCTTTAAAATGTATGTTTGCTCTTTCACTTTGTTGATAAGACAGCAACACAGGATTACCCCACGCCTTTTCTGGGTTATGAGAGGAGAAGAGACGCTGCCTCATGGGTTGACTAGTTTTGATATTGTCCTTTTGTCTTCACATTTTTGTGTAGAAGAACGTCCTGGCCCTGCAATACATTAGTATGACAGCAGCAACTGATGCTAGTACCCACACCTTGTGATCTATCTATCATAGCCCTGTAGCGGCAAGAACGGCTGTGGTTTCGTGCTATGTAACCCTTCATTCATTAATGAATACGTGCTTATGGGTATATGGCTGTTTAGCGGGCAAGGATGGCTGGGATGTTGTGCTATGATATAATTTAACATTTAATATTCATAAAGGAATGCTAGTAGAAACATGGCTTGTTATCAAAACGTAACACCATTCCTGCACAGGGATGTGTGAGCAAGCTGCTGCTGTGTTGTTGACATGAACAACAATTAACTACATTCTGCCGCCTGTAATATTTACTGTAGTCTGGACGGCAAGGCGGAATTCATGTGTAATATTAACACCTTGAAAACACTGCTGAAATTAAACCATATGTGGTTTGAGTAACCTGCACCGGTACTTAGCCTCACGTCAACACAGCTACGTGGAAGTCGGGGCGGGGTGGGCAGTGACTTGTTAACAGTCACTGAAATCTGACCGTTATCTAAAGAGTTGTTGTATGATGTGCTATTCCACATAAACTATGTGGTATTTTCACCTAAGATGGTCAACTATATTGCATCGAGAAGTCAAGAAACTGTTAACAAGTGAAAATGAGCATGGAATAACTGCTTTAACGTCATCTTCCCAATCCCAACCATCAATTGCAGAGGGTAAAGGCATGTTAACTTGCCCCCCTTTTCTATCTGTCAGGTTGTGCTCATCATTATTAGCTTGAAGCTTTTCTAAGCTTTATGATTGTAAATTAATTAAAAGAAATCGTTGTTTACTTCAAACGGGAAATATCACCCATAATTTCTGCAAATTATCATCAGACACTAGAAACTCGTGGATAGGCAGCAAATAGAGGAATTATTTTAGCATCTAGCAAAACAAAAGTTTTGTTGATTTCTCACCATCATGTGGACATATCAAACTGTCCTCAAAGAAGGGTCTCACCTTTAGATACTGTAAGTGCAGGAGACCATTGAGATCTCAATATGTCCAGACAAATGCTTCCATTGCTGTTAATATTTGGGTGGTAAATCTTTGTTGTGAATGCAACCTTTGGCGGAACAGAAAACAGACATTTTATAGATACACGTAACTAGAGTACAAGTAAAATATGGAAATATGGGGGAAAGAGACTCACTTTTGGTGGTTTGAAGGGATAATCTGTGGGGAAGTGAATGGTGAGGAAAAATACTCCACCTTGATATGGGCTGTCATTCTGTTAAACAAACTCATTAAGGTTAGTTACAGTATATACACATTCAAGGATTGTTGATACATTGTGAATGTAACAAAAAAATAGTATGTAAATAAACATTTAAAAGACATTACACTTACTGGACCCATTATCGTTGCTTGCCAATGAAACACTGCAAAATATAATAGATATATGTGTTAATGCATTTGGAGTATATTACAAAAGGCTAAATGTATTCATATTCAGATTAAAATCATCACCCTGCATTTCAATTAGAATGTACTTGAGATAAACAAAATAAGCATGTAAAATGTATATGGTGTAGGTTCGAGGTAGTTACTAGATTCAGGTTATGAGACCTAATAAACGTTATGAGACATTTTTAAAACAATGTACACTCTAGGTACTTAAATCAAAAAGGTAAAAAAATCTAAATGTTACATCTATGGAACAATAAACAATCCTCAATGATTCAACAGAGTTGTATTTATTCCATATATCAAACACTTCGTTAGTCTTAACTTTGTAAAACCAAATATGACATTCCAAATATCCACACCAACACTACCGGTGTGTCTGCTATCCTTTTAAAATGGGCATCTTTCTGGCATCAAGGCAAAACAAAAAAAAGTATATTATGCTGTGTATAGACCTCTGAAATACAATTTAAACATGTTCAATGCAAGTTACTTACAATCGTCTCCAACTGGTCCAGCAGAGCACTGTGCAGGTGGGTCCCGCTGCAGGTCAGTTAGTTCCTAAATATTAACACAATTGTCACATCATGAAACAACCTAACCTCATGTTATTGATCACTCACCATTTCAACAACAACAACAAAAAAAAAAGGGGGGGGGGGGTAATGCTGTTTATGTCTCAACTATGCTACATAAGCTTGACACACTGCCTTGCTAGTTGCCTAACAATTTCGTGGCCAGTGAAAGAGCAGAAATATGATACGATTTCCTAAGTTGACCAGCTGCCAACATTTACATAGCCTACTTCTGGTTGTTGTTGCTGCGCTAAAATAGTAAAGCTACACTTTAGAAAAAGTTCAGCAGACATATAAAAGGGCAAATGAAAGTGAACTCTGAACTCTGAAGGCTTTCTTAATAAGAATTATGTGAATGGTATCGTAGGTGTGTAGATAACATTATGCATTTAAACATATAAAACAGACCCCAACAGTCAATATTTTAAATTAAAATGTGCTGTTATTTAACACCACGTCATATGAAGCCTGCCCTTTCTGTTATATAAATACACACCATGGCCTGCTTCAGTGTCCCATTTGCCATCCCATATATGGCAACATTGACATTGAGGTTCAATGTTGGCAACTTGCTACCGGTAACAGCTGGCTTCGAATAACTACGGTACGGTTAACCAAGAACATCTTCTGTCTGGCACTACCGGTATATGTGCAACCACACGATTACAATCATCTCTCAACCATTTTTAAGGAACATTTTGAATAAACCAAACCTCTTCCCACCCCCACATTAAATCAGTATTTCTTTCAGCAATTGCACGGATAGGTCAAGTTTAGCTGGGTATATGACATACTGTAGTGTATGTACATTTCAGTAGCTAAACGAAGCACACTACAGTACCGGTAAGCAATGCGCCAACAGGCCAGTCCATCGGTCGTCTTTGTCTATTCTTTTTTTAAAGGGAGCTCAACAAAGACGCAAGGAAGCCAACGTTGACTTGCATAATGTGTGATAACAGATCAGTAAGATTTCAAACTGACATTAAAACCGCAAACAGGCAAAAAATGTGTGCCTTAAATGAATCTACACAAAATACAACGAGAACTCACCTTCTGAATTCGTTTCAACGCCATTGCTGAAATGGCTATGCTAGCTAGCTTGACAGCTAACGGTAAGCGCTTGACACATACAATTTGTATAGTTGCTGGTGCAGATTTAAAATCACACTTTGCATGCAACTGGAAACCCACGGCTAACGTGTAACCAGAGCAGGTATTCTGGTTTGTGTAACTTCTACTATCAGTTGATTCAAATCCTTCTTCTTTAGCTTGCTATGAAGCAACCTCAACATCTCACCCCCTCTTTCTCTTTCCTCTCATCCTTCTTGCTGCTTGGCAGACAAGCATTGTAATGTCGCGATGTAAGTCATTTACCTCGAGAGTTTACAAACACCTCCATAGTTGTAGTTTGAAAAATAAACGCAAGACCAGTTCTCGCGACTCGGATAATCTCGCGAGTAGACTATAAACAGTAATAGGGTACATTATCCATTGTTATCCAAAAAACAAAAATACAGTGGATTGAATGGATTGAATCGCGACATGACCAGGCTACTTTTATCCTTTCTTTCTCTAAGTAAATATAATTTACCGTGACCTTTTACCATGTTCTAACTTTTACTATATCCTATTCTAACTTTCTTAAGGATTTCGACAACAGAATGAGCAGGTTAAATGCGATAGGCATGGTGTCCACAAGATGTCACTATTAGAAAAGATCAAGAATGTACGTAGCCAATCCTGGTACTGAATCTACCTAACTGCATATGTTTTAGATGTAGCCTATCCCTGCTCCGACCTGATTCAAACGAATGGGTTATCAATCTCTGCAGAAGCCCATAGGATTATCTCAAATATGCACGGCAGTAGATATCAAGGACCAGGATTATTGGGCACCCCTGGCCTAATAAAATAAAATTGAAATGACCAGAGAAATAACTGCATGTGGACAACATAACTGACACAATTATTGAAATGTCGAACATAGGCTATACATTTTAATATATTAACGCATATAGAAAATGGACTGCATTTACAGTATCTCACAAAAGTGAGTACACCCCTCACATATTTGCAAATATGTGAGCATATCTTTTCATGTGACAACAAT
>JAOEGT010070285.1:0-32085 GCA_025447795.1 Speoplatyrhinus poulsoni
CCCCCCCCCCCCCCCCCCCCCCCCTTTAGGTTGTGGATGGGACATCCTGTTCTCCGGACACCTCGGCCGTGTGTGTACAGGGAAGGTGTATCAAGGCCGGCTGCGACGGCAAGCTCAACTCCAACAGGAAGTTTGACAAGTGTGGCGTTTGCGGTGGAGACAACCAGGGATGCAGGAAAATCTCAGGGCTCTTCACCAAGCCTGTGTAAGTTAGCCAAACACACTGGCAACAACACACAGCACACAGAGAAACAAAAGGCGAATGTGTCTGATTAGCAATTATCGCTGTTGGACCTTCGACTGGGATGTGTATATGGTGAGACCCCATTTGAGTGACATTCGCTGCACCTTTTTAGGGTGGGAAAAATAGCACCTTAATGGCTGATATTCCACTGCTTTAGGAATCCCTCTTGGAGAAAATATGAACAATTATTTGCTGTAATTGTTCTGGCTGTTTTCATCGTCTTTCCACATACTATGTTTGTTTGTTAAATGTTAAGGTTAAGGTGCTTTTATTTAAGCAATAACACACGAGAGGGAGTCTGTTAGACTGAATATCCGCACTGCTGTGATCATCTTCGGCACTCGGCCATAGGCTTCGTACATACGATCGAATCACAGCTGTGCGGATGTTCTATCTAACGCACAACCTCGAGTGTGTTATTGCTTTTATACAACACGCGCACATTTTATTCGTAAATAATAGTAATAAGCGCCAACAGAACATTTTTTGTTTGTTTAATTATTCATTTGGCTTCGTCAACACAAATAGTCCCGCAACCATAGTTCTAAATTTCAACATTCGCTGGTTCTGTCGGCAACTACGTGGCTGGACTGTTACCAAGCGAAACACAAACATCACACTAGCTTGTTACATACGTTTTCATGTTACCGCATGTCAGCTAAATGTAGTCATCTACATTTGCCTGTTTCCATTTATCACGCAGCCAGTGAAGGTAAATCTGTTGAGACACTTTAACAGCTTATGAGAAGTGTTTTGTTTGAATTAGCAACAGTTATTAGAAGAACACTGGTAAATTGGAGTGATACCAGCATAGTTAAAAGTCCCAGTGTGTTAGACTTAAATATTGGCACTCATGGAATGCCTCTCGTCCAAACAGATAACTTCGGAACTAACTGTAGTTCCGAAGTTATCTGTGTCACATACACAAAGCTAAATTGATCGTCTGCATTTAACCCATCCCTCAAAGTTAGCAGTGGGAAATCATGATTGTTGCCAGTGTCACTGGTCAGACGGCACTGACTGGAGAATGTTTTTTGTTGTTATAAGTAATCGTTAATATAATAATGCTGGTGGTAGATCCCAAATCTAGTTCTTTACTTTGCCTGAGAAGCAGCGACCAGTCAAAAGTGTGGGTCTCCAGCTTTGTTTTGCAGTCGTATCTTCACAAAGAGGCATCTTCACAAGCTAAACAATTAACCTGCTACATATGTACAATTAGGTGATTTAGTGGACGGCTTTATCCAAAGCGAGAGTACCTGCAGATTTGATTATTAAATGAATAACCATTGTTTATTTTGCTGCAGCAGACTTATCAGGATTAGCCCCCACAGTTGCCCCCACAGTTGCTTAGATCCTATAGGAATCTCATGCCTAACAATTTACCACTTTGTCTCAAACAAAAGACGGTGCTTAATATACATGTACCTACCTATGAGTGTTTGAGAGGCACCCAACTTACACCCTGCTGTGTTTACAGATATTCAGGCTGGCCATTGTAACTCGTTCCTGCTCAACCAAAGACAATGTAATTAACATTTACCTGTGTGGAGTGGCGCCCATTATTTCCTTTGTATTTTCCTGTATCTCACTATAAATACTAGCTAGCTACAAGCTTCATTTGTTCCTTAGAGACATAGTGGATATTTTGCATACTAGGTTATAGCCTGTCTGTAGGCTATTATCTTGTTTTTTATTTTTTATTTATATATTTGTAATTCAGTAAAAAAAAAACACATAAGCTGATATTCATTCATTGTCCATGAGCACCCCATTTGAATGTTTAATTTAGCTACAATGCTACAATACAGGGGCAGGATGGTTGAGTGGTCTGGGTGTTGGGCTCCCAGCTGGAAAGTTGTGGGTTTGAGCTCTGATTTTGACCAACCTGTAAGCATCCTTGAGCAAGATGCCTAAACCGCTATCCCCCTAACTGCTCCCAGTGGTTGGTCGCACCTTTCTTGGCAACAAACACCATCTGTGTGTGAATGTGAGGCAAAATACTGTAAAGCACTATATAAATGCAGTCCATTTACAAAATGTTGGTGCTTTTATTGTTGCCACTACCATCCTCCCTTGTTACACAATACTGTATTCTCTTAATTAAGCTGTTTCCAGATTCATCACCATCCAACTTATGACTGGTCTTAGTTTACTGTGGTAAAATGTACCATCAAAAGCGACTTCCAATGAGAAGTATCATTACAAGGAGTGGGTAGAGTTTAGGCGTCGTGCTCAAAGATGCATAGAGGTAGAGCTCTTAGGCTTGAACCCTTCTGGCTGAGAGTCAAGCACCCACACCACTAGGCTGTCCTGTGTTCATGGACTCAGCCTCTTCTGCCCATTAGCACTATGTCACATAAGCAACTGCTTGAACGTCTGATGCGTAGACCCCTGTAACCTCGACAAAACTTGTTGTAAGCTCGGGAAGTGGTGCTGTCGATATTCATTGGTAGTTAGCATTGCCACTCACAGGTCTGTACACTGCAAAAAACTACATCTAATTTGATAATATTGTTTTTTTATTTAAAATATAGTTGGACTAGTCTCTAATATATGTTAATGCCTTATCTAGATTAAGTAAGTCTGCACTTAATTTAAGTAAGCTTGTCAAGTGACTTTTCACTTTCTGCACTGGCAGCCAAATGTGCTTGTTTTAAGCATAAGCAAGCTCAAGCTATTTGATAGGGCATTTTTGCAGCTAGCCAGACTGCAGCTAGCCAGTGCTTTATGTTGCGTTCAAATGGGGTCGTGTTTACTGTGTTCACAAGAAGAGTCCATATGAACGCTGCCCGGATATTTTCTAAAAGCGTCGAGTTTATGAGTTGTGACGTGTTTCCAGACTTTTTCAGAAACGGCAGAAACAATGGATTTAAATGTTTTGGTGGATGGTAGCCAGCCTACAGAGGGGCTAGCCTACTGCTCCAAGACAAATTATCAGCAATTTCACATAATATAGTGGCTGGCAGTAAAAAAGAACAAGTTAGTATATAATATGTGACCTTTTTCGTCTCATCTCTTGTTCCTCCGTATGTTGTTGAAATACAAAGTAAGTCAGATCTAGAAAAGAAGCGAAAAGAAATACAAATATTTCGGTGTCCCTGCCACCATTGCCTAGTAACGCTCTCCACGCAACTTATCCACTTGAACGCAGGGTCTTGACGCAGTTAGCCAGCGCTGTGTCCCATATATATACCCAGAGCCTTTTGTGCAAACACGCACATACATGAACTGATAAACGTATGCTCTCCACCCTGTCACCCCCGGTCACACCTCTTCTTCTTCTTCTTCTTCTTCTTCTCTCCAGACACGGCTACAACTTCGTGGTCCTGCTGCCCGCGGGCGCGTCCAACGTGGACGTGCGCCAGCGCGGCTACAAGGGCATGGCGGCTGACGAGAACTACCTGGCGGTGAGGGACGGCCACGGCACGTACCTGCTGAACGGCAACTATGTGGTGTCAGCGGCCGAGAAGGACCTTCTGGTGCCTGGTAGCCTGCTACGCTACAGCGGCACCTCCACGGCCGTGGAGGTCCTCCAGGGGGTGCGGCCCCTCCGGGAGCCCCTGACCGTGGAGGTGCTGTCGGTGGGCAAGATGACCCCGCCCCGGGTACGCTACTCCTTCTACCTGGCCAAGGAGAGCAAGGAGGAGAAGGCGCTCCGGAAGGAGGCGGGGGAGCGTGGCGACGCGGCGCACAACAGCGTGCTGCCGTTGCGTAGCAACAAGGTGGAGGCGAAGGGGAAGAGCGCGGCAGAGGACAAGAGGCCCGGCGGACGCTGGGTGGCGGGCGGGTGGGACGGCTGCACCGTCACGTGCGGCAGCGGCCTGCAGAAGCGCGCGGTGCGGTGTCAGAGCTCCGCGGGGCGGCCCGCGGAAGGATGCGAGGGCAGCGGAGCCAGGCCGGCCACGGTGAGGGTCTGCGGGGACCCCTGTCCCGTGTGGGAGACGGGCCCATGGTCCCAGTGCTCCAGGCCGTGCGGCAGGGGGTTCAAGCGACGGTCGCTGCGCTGCGTTAACCAGAATGCACTGGGCCTGCCCAGAGAGCATTGCTCGGGGCTCAAGAAGCCTCAAGAACTAGACCTGTGTTACCTACAGCCATGTTAGGACACAACGTTGTTGATGTAATTACAAACCGTCATATCGGCCAATGGTGTAGCAGTTGTGTTTGACAGGAAAAGACATAATGAGCCCTCATGCATAACCCCGGTGCGTCTGCAATAGGGCCACGAGACTCTCTCTAGAAGCAAACCAGTAGAGGTGGCTAAATGCCTACAATGGTTAAGAACAGCATAATGATTTAATCAGTGGGAGCTGCGGCATCTGTTTGAACAGAGGTTATTGCAGTTGCTTCTGCTGATTAGCTCAAATTAGTGCCAGGTCATTCACTTGCCATCCTGTAGATGGTGTTGTCCTTAAAGTTTGATTTTAGTGGCACGCTAACACGAGACAAATAAAAGTCCTGTTAGACGATTCCTGTTTGACGGTTAAGTCTACCTCTCATGGGACACAAGAAACAGTGCCTAGTTCTAGACACACAAACACGGTGTGTGTAACGAGAGATACTTTGAGTGACATCTGTAAACACACAACGCATTGGCACGATGATGGTGGAAGGCAGTTTCCTGGTCTAGCTAAACAAAATGTCAGGACAGTTGCAGAGTGGTTGAGCATTTAGACACTCATATAAACCAATGGCTGTACTTTTATCAGGACCAAATATCTCACCTGTGAATTTAAATTATCTCACATCAGTGGGAAACAAATTTAAATGTGAAGCACGGTACTGTATCTGTTTGCCTAGTCCATGTTATCTATTCAGATTCTATTTTTATATTTCTGCTTGATTTAGCAAGTTTGTCTTTTTTCAAATTGACCCAGGGAGCACGTAATTAGAATCAACACTTTAACTACAATGCAGATTGGTTACACTTTAACCATTCGCACAAATCATTTACAAGCTTTACAGTGGACAATTCAAAATATTCTGGGAAAGATCTATACTCTATACCATATCCTAGCCACTTGAAGTCTAACATTGACAAACTCTTTATGAATTGGACCAAGGTCCAAAGGAATATTCCTTCTCTTCTTTCTGACCAAACTTGTAAAATTATATTTTAGGAGGAAGCACAAATATAATATGTATAGCTAGAGCTAAACCGTTATATATACATTTTGTATACAGTGAGCTTAGGCAATGTGTTAAACTATTGTGCGATGTTTTCTGTTCGATAATGTATGTTGACCAGTTGGTTTTCGATGCTGCCAAAGAGAGAGAACACTGATTTTCAAGAAAGCCGTGATATTGCAAGAGAGCCTTCTCAGCATGAACTTGACAAAGGCATGGCTTTTGCTCACACACTGTAGAGTGTAATCAATTTACATTTTGCCATTCTACACTTCTGTACAGTAACTGCCTAAATGTGGTTCTGTTAACAGGCCACTTTTCTGCTGTTGCTTGCTTGCCAGCTTCTATTCTAGTCTGAAAAGATAAAACCTCACCAAGTGCCATTATATTTTGCTGCAAATATGCTAAAATACAGTATATGCTAACATATGTATTGAGTCAAACTGTCAATACAAGTCAGACTTTCAAACCATGCCATGCTTGCTTTAGTGGTTTGAGCATGCTCTCTTAAGTGAAGCATCCGGTAAAGCCTGCATTGTATATCAAGGAAAATGACAAAAGGCTGTTACTCTGTGAGGCAGAAAGGTCAAGCATGAAATGCAATGGTCCTCATATGAATAGATACAATCCCAGTGTTTCCTTCAAATTCAATTTAATATCGCATTTCTATTTCCTGTTTAATCTTGGTATGCCATCTGAAATGTTAGTGTACAATTGTTATTCATGTGTTTCTTATAAACCATGTGAATTTTTTTTTTCTCAACTGTTCTTTGTATTGTATACTATGTATACATTAATCTTGCTGTGCACAAAATAAAATATATATATGCTGTATATATGGTGAATGAATATGTCCAACTGTCATCATTCATTTTTCTGAAACATGCATGGAAATACAAACTACTATACAAAAATGCAAATGTGATTTAAGCATCCCATACTGGTTCTTTAAAGCCAATCCCCCTGCCCATTTTATGGGACAATTCTGGCATAGTTTTGTTAGTTCAGCTCTTCTCCGGGCCAAAGTATAGCCGTTGATGAAAACAAACTCTTTCATCCACTTTGGAACTCTGCTGGTTCCATCTTGAGTTTAACCTGGTGTAACCAGACCTAATATTTACTTGGTGAATAAGGTCTGGCTATGTTCCATAGAGAGCCGAAGTCACTTCCGCATTATGGGACCTTAGTTTGGAAAAAATATGTATGGTAGTCAACTGTGAGAATACATTTATTTTTTAGATCCTGTTTGAATTGGGAAGTGTTTACAGTTGTTTCCTCCTACTGGGCATAAACCTCTGGTTAATTATGAAACTATTAGACAGCGTTTAACCAATCGGCGTTGTGCTACAACAATTTTGATTGCCTCATCTAGCTCTACAGCTATTTATAAACGCGCTTGACTTCAGTGTAATCTCACTAACCCACCCTGATTGGTCCGCTTTTCAAGGACTTCCATAATCTGCTAATGAAAACAGTGCCAAAACTCATTCAACTCATCAACCTGATTTTGAGTTATTTTATATTGCTCTCTCAAGGACATTTTATTCAAACTCAGCATCTCTATCATACTCATAACATAAATATGTGGAGTGGAGTGTGTGTAAAAGGTTTAGTTGGACCTAAAGGAACAAAACCCTTTTATTTGCAATCTTTACTTTTAGGGGACATTTTCTCTTCTCTGACTAGGGCGGCCAGTTTCAGGCTTGTAAATGTAAAAACAAATTCTCCCCTAGTCTAAATTGGCATTGCCTGAATATCTTCTGTTGAAGATATTAATAAGCCAACAAACCAAAATGTGTTTCTGTTTAACACTTGTATAGATGACATCTGATAAACTTGACAAAACCAAAAGGGGAATTTCAGATTCTCTATCAAGACCGCATATATTATAATCAAAATTCCCAGCACTGAATTAATGCTCAGATTAGACTCTCCTAAATGCCAGATGGATTGTTAGTCACAAGTCCATCTAGGGAGCCATCCATCATTTGCAAAAGTCAGGCACTCAAAAAACACTTGGCAGTTGACTGGATGAACTGTCTGGTAGTTTTGGCTGTCGGCACACCATAGCCATGCCCGTATATCTACTGTATCAACACGACGCTGATAGGTAAGTTAACTTGCTACTCAGACACATTTGCAATGATTTCTGCTTTCCAGACTGATTCTTGTGGCAAAATTAAACTGAGGCTAACACTCTCCTATACTCCCCCTACACTTCTCATAACCTCCCACCATCGTATCCCTTCATCTCACACAATGTTCTAAATATTTAAAGTGGCAGGGCAAGAACATTATATTTTTCAAGGATCCCATTCATCTACAGGTCAACACTGCTTGTTCTTTTCTGCAAAATTCATGTCTAATTTTGTTGCATTTAGGAGTGACAAACAGTGTTTACTAAGCACAGTGGTCGATGCTGTGATGGCTCTGTTGAACATTTGTTCATAGCAAGTAAAAGATATACTCGAGTACAAGATATACTGTTGGGTTCAGTGAAAGGATTCCAAGTAACTGAATTGTATAACTTGTAATAGCCCCATTTGTTCCGCCGGTCACACACTCACCGACGCCTAAGTACTCTGGACATTGAACAATGACCATGCTTGACAGCTGCTAAGTGAAGAAGACAACTTCCTAAACAGCATCGAAGAGTCATTTGCAAGATTGGCAGTCAATAAACTATCTTATTTGGGACAAAGCTGAGCCAACTTTGTCATTAAATTCTCCTTAATGTCAAGTACAGATGTAGACAGATTTACACATTATTTTAATAGAGTGCCTTATTACTAAATATAATTAGTTTGCATAATCCAATGAGCCTGCACTATACTGTAGCATCCTGAATGGAGGGATTGTGTTGAATGAGAAGTTTGGTATGAGGTCTTGTCTTTATGCTTGTCAAGGAATTCACTCACGTTGAGTTCCTCACCCACAATGGGTTACTAATGCAGTGAGGTGTGAAGAGAATTCCCTGTCCGGAAATCACATTATATGCTTTACAGAACAACACAGCAGTTGACACGGGCTCTGCCAAGAGTGGGAAAAACTTTCTGTGCTTTTTCCCCTATTCTCCAAGTGCATGCCTGTCTCTACCTATTCATTACCCTGGGTCTCACCATGTCTAATGACCACAAATGGTTAATGTTTGTGGCCCATGTATGGAAATATCTGTGCTGGGTTCCTTGCCATGACTGAAGCAAAAAGATTACCTTTAAAATTTAAATGAAAATCATAGAAGGATTAATTGCAAGTGGAGGGTCATAAACAACTGACAGTTGTAAAACATAGCTACAGCAAAGCCATAGTTTTACGATTCATCAGCCTCTGTTTGTATACTATATGAGTGGTAGATTGTGTATTACTATAACTATAGTGTGTGATGTAGGCCAATAGTCTTAAAGAAAAAATATTTAGATGAGGCTAAAGTTATATTAGAAACATGTATGTTTTATTTAAATTAATTAGGTACAATTTGAATTCCCTTGAACATTGACTCATCCAAGGTCAGTTGATTTGTCTGACCATATTGTTTTGATTTATTATGTATGTCCAAAAGTCAAATTAGTTGTTTAATGGCAATTTAGCCTAACACAGAAGACAAAGTTACAGCAATACAATAATGATAAAACAATAATAATGAAGAACAATGAGCAACAGATAATGAATTAGCTCAGAAAAAGAGAAAAGCATGCTAATATGAAAGATTGGAATTACACATATTTTTGCATCATTGGCAAAAAAATATAGATAGTGTGCACTACGCTCAAGATGACAGCCAGCATTAACCATTGACTTTGATTATTTTAATTTAACAAGGTATCATTTTCAGGGAATACAGTAAGTGGAGCTGCTCATTTGATGGATAAAGAAATTACTTCATAAGACTTAAGTCTTATTTAATTGTTTATTGCGTTGTATAGTTTAAACTCCCTAGAGGACCCGTTCCAATGAACAGCTAGCTCTGCAGAAGCCTGATAACTTAAACATGCAGGGCAGTGGTCCCCCTGGACCGGGGTTGAAGACCTCTGCCCTAGAGCTTGCAGACATGGTTTCAAAGTCAACCCAAATAACTTTAGCTTGTTTGATTGACGCGTGTGCCATCAGGGCTAAATCTCGACTCGTCTGAAAAGAGTCTTGTGGTTAAGGTGCTTCAAGAAATCAATAAATCTAAGGGAGGAGGCTTACACATGTAATCTTAACAGCATGAGCATTATCCACAAGAATGTGTTATTGCTGGCGTCTTCTCTTATCAGTCTTCTGTATCAAGCTGGTTGTGTATCTGCATTTGATTACAGGTAGGTTATAGCCAGATGCAGTCAGGAACAGGATTTCCATTTGTATTCTGCTTTAATTAATCTTTTTAAAACAACAAGAAACGTTATAGCTATATGATAACCTGTATAAAGATAGTGTCTTTAGGCCTTCAATGTTATGTGATTGAAAGGTAAAAGCTAGAGTATAGGTATATATTCTGAAAATAATTAAAATGTGAGAAACATGCGCGGGGGGACAACAATATCCCCCACCCCCCCATCCCGACTCTACCCGAGTCATATTGACAGCTTGTTTGGGTGACCGAGAAGTAGCTGACTTGATTTTTTGGGATGGGAAATTTTGCAAAGAAAATCCAGAAATCATGTTTCGGTTAATGCAACTAAATATTGTTTAGCATCAGATAAAATCATTATCACACAAATAGAGGAAGCTATAACTATCCATCCCTGTTTACTATTAAGCATGTGCAGCTGGATAGATTTGATATCGGTGACTCCATCCATAAACAACACACAGCTGTGCTAAAACTATCTCCGGTGGCTTAACTTGCACAAATGCAAATAGCATGAGCTGTAGGAGTGGCACAACACACTAAAGCAGCAATAGCCACAGCCAATATTACATTTTGCACTATTTATTTATTTAATAAACATGACAAATTAGACAGTGTTTCTTATACTGTAACACACACATACACATCAAGATATTGTGTCAAATATGTGTTCTGCATGACACAATAGTTATGTATTTCAATTTGATTTCAGAATAGCTCATGGTAACTTTCAAACATGCACAATATGTCTTAAGACACACATTGCCTTGCCCCTCCCCTCATTGAAAAGAAATATCCATAATTGGGGATTTTCCAGAGCCTACATAGATTTTAGTATCCTTGGTAACCTTGCAAAATAAGGGTTGGGCTTCGTTAACGTGTTAGCTGTAATAAAAAAACAGCATGTCAGAAAGACCAGCATGTTGTGGTCTCCATGGTGATTGTCTCAACTGCACAGTCTTACAAGCAACTGGCCAAATGCCCTTAAGGCCCTGAGCAATGCAGTTGGACTACAGTACCTACTATTAAATGGCTTAGTAAGCACTATAGCATTGTAGGTGGTGTAGCATGTGTTTCTTAAGAGATTACTCTGTTCAACATTACTTCTAAAGATGAAATACATTTAGTATTATGTCACTACAGTGTAGCCACAGCCTTTAATAAAGTTTTGCAAGTCTGCAGATGACGATGGTGACTCAGACCTTGATTTAACCTTTATTTTAACAAAGGCAAACCAAATGCTTACGTAAAAGCAGTTGGTTGCCGGTATAAGATGGTTAATAAGATGTCCGCTGTTCCGCTCCGTTCCACTTCAGCTTCACCACTTGACCGGGCACACAAAACAACAACACGTTGTCATCTAAAGGAGTCCTATGACAACGCCAAGAGGTTCTAATCCAGCGTGGGAACTGCTTTGCCAACATACCGCAGCTTGGAGCGGTGCAGCCACGCTGCAGGTAAAGAAAGCTGTGGCCTGCATGGAAAGAGAAAAGGGGGAGTTCACAACACAACCACCGGGAGCAGTATAGGGTGTCTTGCTCAGGGACACCTCGATGCATGGTGAGGAGTTTGTCAGGTTCGAACCAGCGACTTATGGCTCACCTGCACCTCACCTCACATTGCACCTACTCTCACCTCTGAAAAAATACTTTCCATGGGGTCTGGCACTGTAATTAACTGTGCAGAGAGCTGCCCAAACATCTACAAGCACTCCATCCACCTCACATTTACTCAGTACACCTCCTGTTGTTATGCGGTTTGAACCCAGGTTGTCCTCGCTGGTGTATTGAACCAATCTTTGGAATTTGGTCAGGAAGATGCCGGCCAAATATTTCATGTTTGTGTGGCCCAGCTTTCGCTTTCTTGGTGGCACTTAGCCGAGAATGCACCCCTGAAAACATGGAATACAGCAAAGATAACTTACCGTAAAGATTACTGACTCATCTCTCACTGTAGCCAATGGGTGGGCGGGGACAGGAAAGTTATTTTAGCTAAAGTAGCTAACTTCCCCGATGATGGGGTAAGAGGCCCCTCTGCCTTCATCTTGATTTACGCAGTAAGCAATTGTGTTTGTTTTTGACTTATATAATCTTGGTATTTATGCAACTTTTTTTTTAAATATTGATTTTATGAGTTATGACTTTATTTAATTTAACTGCAATGTAACAGATAAACAAAGCGGGGATGATTGGTATACTCTAGCGAATAATTCAAGATAGCTCACTGGCGCTACAGTAGGCTAATATCGCTAGCCACAATGTTAAGTTATAACATAAAGTCAGACAATTAGCCTTAATTAGACTGAAATTATATTTCTTGGATATCATGTTTTTGTGTTAGATTGCTATTCAAAATCACAAATTTCCATGGGGGGGCATTTTGTGTTTTACCCCAAATGTACTACTCTTACACTTTCACGTATCACAAAAAATTTATGTTATTTTTTGTTCAAATGAATGCACTACCCTCCATATAATCCTCATATTAACAGTAAAATAAAGTGTGTACATGTATGTTCTTATAACAAACACACAGAGGCTTATCTTCTACTGTACACATATTACATCAATTTGCAACTGCTTTTTTTTTATCTCATTACACTATTAAAATGAAAAATGATTTTCTAACATTATCAAGGTCATCCTAGAAAAGAGCCAAAATAAAAATGTGTTTTATCCAGTGGTCAGAAGGATAATTAAAGTAGGGGAGGGGTGTCTTACACCATGCTACCATGGTTTCCTGGTCTGAGATGCTGCTGCATAGTGTGACATCTAGTGGTAGACATGATCATATATAGTTCCTTTAATTAAAATAAAATCTGATTTTACATTGAACAATTTCAAAAGTTGTCAGTATGGGACATGGAGCTAATTAAATAGTAATACAGTAAAGTATTGTAAAGTATAGTAATATATATACTATTGAGTTAGCTCCACACTGCTAAAATTGCCTTATGGCCTGCCGGGTGGGATAATCAGAATGTGTGCTTTCTCGAGACAACAAATGAATTATGTCGAATTGTAGTAGATATAATATATAGATAGTAGATATAATAAGCATACATTTTAGACAGGCGGGACTAAGATTATTTTATACAGATGTGCACATGCCAGCTTTATGTGGAACACATTTTGGCTCATTTTATAACTCATTACCTTGTCATATTGAAATATTCAATAACTATATCAGCGTGCGTGCGTGCGTGAGTGCGTGCGTGCGTGAAACCAGTCCATTGAAGTTAAGCCTGTGTACGTAAGGGCGGTAACATGAATATCTTATATTGAGGAGGGTGTTGTGTCCACAGAGTCTGTTTTCAATGTGACAAGATTGGATCAAAGGCCAAAATACGAAAACATATGAAACACTAGATCCGTATGCGGGTGACTTTCATTTGGACAAGGTATCGGAGAAAGGCACAGTGATGTAATTATTAAACAACACAAAACCGTCACAGGCAAGCGAAAACCCATACACATTAATCACAGGGGCTTTCAAAGCAATTTCATGCCACACACTAGACCACTTATAGTTCATCTGGGATACAGACTGACTGTGATCTAAAGTAAAACCATACAGCCTATCAAACAGGTTGTCTTCTGGCTTATTTACACATATGGCGGTATTATAAACTAAATTAATATGACATTAATAATTAGCACGGGCATCTAATAAGGATGCCCCCTGGGCGCCTCCCTAGGGAGGTGTTCCAGGCACATTCAGATGGGAGGAGGCCTCGGGGAAGACCCAGGACTAGGTGGAGGGATTATATTTTCTATGTGTATGTGTAATATATATTTTATATATATTACACTGGCCTGGGAACGTCTCGGGATCCCCCAGTCAGAGATTGCTAATGTAACTCGGAAAAGGGAAGTTTGGGGTCTGGAGCTGCTGCCCCTATGACCCGACCTCGGATAAGCGGGTGAAGATGGATGGATGGATTAATAATCAGCAATTATAACACTTGAGCAAAAGCAGATTTGTAATTTACTTTATTACAACTTTATCACCTCTGAATTACATGATTACTGTTTCAACATCCATTGTGTTCCACTCTTTCCCAAAAGTGCACATCTAATGCTTGTATGACACTAGTAAAAGTAAATATTTAGATTAATCTGCAAATGTATCTTGCTAGACTTCGAAGAGTCTCATGCACAATGATGAATGAAGTAAACACACTGATAGATTTTTCTTTATTGAATAGAACAATCCTACAAATGTTTTTATCTAGAACGTAAATGTGTGAATTTATATGTCTGCATAATGAAACTATAAACTACTAAGAAGGATTACTACCACAGACTCGTTTTCACTGTATCATACAATAGTGTTTTATTTAAAATATGCTTGTATTCAACAACCTACCATTCACTTAAAATATTTATTTATTTAAAATACAAACTCTTTAGGACCTGTAAACTCCATAGAATGAATGTACCAGACACTGGAAGCAATAAAGAGGGTTTCCTTTTCATATAGGGGTGAGAACGTCCTTGACACTGGGCAACCTACGTGCAATGTTCTTTTGTTGACTGTTATGTCATTTGTTCTTTTTGCAATCTATGCCCAGCAGACTGAAGAGCCGCAAGACTTCATCTTACTACAAGTCACCCCAAATATATTCCACTCCTGTTGAGGCAAACGCCTGACGTCATCTGTTACATCTCAGAGATCGGATTCACAGTATTGCACAGTGTCTTCCCTCTGTCATCCTAAACTTCCATTAGGTCACAAGCCACGGATAGTGTCAAGCGTGACAGTGAGAAAACACTCTGTGGTCTGTCTGCTCTACATGCTCCTTGTGTCTTTGCGTGGATGAGCTTGGTTTTTCTGTTACTAATAGGTCCGTCAGTGAGATCTAGACCACCGCTCTGCAGGCTTTTCACCCCATAGGGCAGGAGATTAGGCAGGTTTATTCTGTAACACGTGAGCTCATGGCTAACGCCAAGAAGCCCAGACATCTCAGCATTAAAAGCCTTCCTGTAACATGTCCTCTAAATGTAGTGCTGGATGAGTTTTATTTTATTTGCTGTTGTCATTATGCATTTGTGCAGGAGAGCTGCGAACCACTTGTTTAAGATCTAAAGGGACTACTCTAATTGGCAGTGAACGAGGGTCATATTCCGTTCAAATTTGCCTGGTTGTCAATAAGCCTGTCCATGGATCGCAACAGCCCCAGCGATGCATGAGGTAAAACATTACCTGATAGCTGTGGTATGAGGTGGGCTGACGTTATTGTTGGAGAAGAATGGCGTACGTGTTTGAATGTATGCAGGTTAGTGTGTGTGTGTGTGTGTGGGGGGGGGGGGGGAGGGTGGTGTTAAGTTTCAGATTACCTTCCTCATCATTCCAATGCATTTTGTAATACATCACTGTCATTAAGACAGTGATTCCTCATTCCGTTTTTTTGTTGCTTTTGTTTGACAGCACCCACTTTGACACAAAAATATGTATTCTGCCGACCCCCCCCCCCATTATAAAAACAACTGTGAATACAAGGCTTTATGTGTTTAGTGAGACCATTGGAAGACCATTGTTTGGTCCAACGTGTATGAATTTTCTGCATGCTTTAAATATTCTTTTCACAAAGAATCATGTAGCGATAGCCTGCACAGATAATCCTTATCAATATAAACTTGTGCATATCTCTGATCAAGAATTACGTTAAAAGCTGCCACACAATTTTATAATATCATACACGGTAACACCATCTTCTCTGTACATATACCTGTCATCTAAAAGTTATAACGACATACATCAATATAGCAATACAGACTTGACATAGATAGGACTTCAATTGCTCCCTTGGGGGATAAATAAATTACCTAACAAACTAACTATTGCATTGGCTTAGCATGTCTGCTGTACTGCATACCTACAGCAAGTTCTCTTCATACACAATCATACTATTGATGAAATACTTTCCTGGAGACAACAATTTTTCATATGGCTTCTTCACAACCATTCATTCTTTTTACATTCCCTATTTTTCGCTATTTGTCGCTACATGTTCGCTTAATGTACCTGTATGTGTGACAATAAAAGAGCCTTAACCTTTACAGTAAAAGCCTTGAAGGATGTGTTGTACCACTAAGGGCTGACAGAGATACCATATGAGTCAAAATGGGATTGAGCCTCTGAGCTGACAGATGACATGTCAAAACATTGTTTGGACTACACCACACATCGCACACACTGTAATAACAGAATATGTTCACAGTTTACTAGAGATGTTGAAAATGGGGCTTATTTCACCTTGGTTTAAATAGTGTAGTAAGTGATTCTGGAGAAAGATTGTTGATATTTGAACTCATCAAAACGTAAACACATTTTTTATTTATTTCATTGCTCCGCCCCTCACATTGGGCATGCATAAGTCTATGAGAAATATGTTTGTGGATAGATAGTGTCTGCACCACTTTGTTTTCATATTTACAGAGCTTGGGCTGTGTAGCGCCCACAGAGAGCCAACAGCTAATGGTGAGGAGATATTAGTTTTTTTACAAAAAAATCGATATCTTACCGTACCTTTAATTTTTGTATTTTATATTCTTACAATGGAGCATTGTAATTTACAACCAATCGGCGGTCCAATACTATCATGAGGAACTATAATCATTATACATTACATTCATTATAGACGATATACAGTATCTAAAAATACCTTTCTCTAATGTGGAAAGTAGAATTCACACCATTGCACTATTATCATACTTTATACAGTTATCATATTCACATATGCAAAGATAGTTCACCCTTAACACCTCGTTGGTTTGGATCAATTGATTATTATAATCGATTGATTATATTGATCGGCTAAAGTCAGACTGTGTGTACGGTATGTACTGTATGTACATTATGTATGTGTATGTATGTAGCCTACTATTTTGTTTGTATTTTAACAGCAGATATTGCATCTAAGAGCTAAGAAAGAATCTAAGAAATATATACAGTATCTCTGTATGTTTTACTCAGACTCTCACATTTTTAACTTGAATCAATTGGCTATAAAAATAAATGTATCCTTGGTAAGAGGTTAACGCTATTAGCTCATGCAATGTGGAATCCAAACTCTGACTGCAGTGACTTCACTACACTGAGGCCTAAACTTAGGCAGCCAAGTGGTGTTCCTGAAACAACATGCCGTTTCTCCATTACACACTTGTTTTTGTTTTTGGGAGAAAGACAACAATAGATGGGTGGCAAACATGGCAAACATTCCCATTTTCCTTAACCCTACACCGTGAAAAACAAACTCATGTTATTTTGTATTTCTATATCAACAACGGTTTGCCCAATGACTCAGCCAAATCAGATACAATGTCCAGAGCTTTGTGAAAGCCCTGCCGTGGCTGTGGCTGGCGGTCTATAGAGTTAGCCAGAGAACAATACGGCCAATATGTTTGACTTCATGTTGTTTGTCAACATCAGACATCTTGTACCTTGAAGGTGGAGTCAGAAAGATTGTTCATATGTGAACTTGCCCATCAATGCAATAGTGTGCTCCCTCAGAAGCTCCGCCCTCTACATGGGACACATCGCCAAGGCTGAAATAGTGATCAGGCAACAAGCGGACCATGGGTCACTGAATTCACTGATGTTCATTTGACAAAAGGTGCATCAGATTACAATCACCGACTCCACCTTTGCAGTAAGAGAATGCCTCCTGGGATGAGGAAGCATCTATGCTAGCTGTAGCCGGAACTGGCATCTGACATTCTGAACAATAACACTAAATAGTGCTCCCCTTGAGTCCAGAGCCAGGGAAAGAACAGAGTTACGCCATTGGAAGTTGGAAATAGTCAATGGTCACATGGTTCATGGAGTGCTTGGTGGGCAATTTAAATATATATATATATATATATATACACAGATATATAACTTCATTTTTTGGAAATTAGTAGTCAATAAATGCACCGATTTACATTTAAAAAATAATTTATAGGGTACTTTTAGTGTTTAGGCTAACTTTCGGGAACTATTTTGAAGCTCTGTTTCTGTGAAAAAACGGATGACTCAACTTTCTCTTTACATGGCTTTCATTGAGTCTATAAAGCAAATGCCATTCCAGCCACGCTCTGATGAAACTGCATTACTACGGATCCATGTCATTGTTGGCACTGGTTACCAATAACTGCCTCTTCTTCCTCTCAGTTATGACGCCGTTCCCTAGAGCAAACCGTGAGAATGGAACTTCCTCTCTGTTGGGCTAAAAACACCCTTCACACCCTGCTCAGTTAGCTTATCACCCGTCATAGACCCTTGTCAGTCATGTGTTTATGACATATGATATGTGAGGTAAGATATTACATGTCATGAGACAAATAAGCATGTGACCTCTCGTGTTTAAGTGAAGGTGGAAACTAGTGATGGGCATTCCGTCTCTTTTTGGTGAGCCAGCTCATTAGACTCAGTTCAGCAATGAGCTGAGCGGAGCTTTTGGACGTATATCACTTAAAATAGCCTAACCGTATAATTTCCACAATATACCATTCTTTTACATTGTTGTTAGTATAAAAAACATCATATTTTTACATGCACGTTGATGGTTGTAAAGCCAATGGTTTTTCAGTTAGTGAATCAACATTTTTGTTCACTTATTTAATTTAAGGAGAAATAATTAAATAACTTGGAATTGGCTTTTGTGTCAGGTTATAAGTAGAGGTTCTAAGCTTTCTACTGATCATGGCTCTGCATGGATATCCTATTGTTGTCAGAATAGGCCTACACCAAAGACGACAGCAGGTTAACGCACGTGCAGTTAATACTTGCAAGTACATGCTATCAACAACCTGTGGGCATGAACAAGGAACAGAACTCACAACTATAGACTGCCGTGAAGGAAAGCTTGACAGTGATTCCAACACCTTCCAACGCCTCCGATCCATCAGATTCATTGAACACGTGAAAATGGCCTCCTGGGGCTACTTTATCAGGCCTGTCTAGTGTTGTTGTGACATGCAGAGATTTATTTCCAACTGTAGGAGGTCACTGCTAGCCTCACGAGACCATCCTGATCTCGCGAGTTTCAGTTTAATTTCGCCGTGATAATCAGTCTGGAAAGCCTCAGAATCATTTTGAATGTGTCCGAGTAGCAATTGAACTTTCCAGTCAGCGTCGTGTTTATAGCTATACGGGTGTGGTTTTCCAATCAGCATCGTGTTTATTGCTATACGGGCGTGGTTTAGGTGTGCCGATCATAGTGCCGACAGCGAAAACGACCAGATGGATCATCCAATCAACTGCCAAGTATTTTTTTGAAAGAACAGCCATTCACAAACAGTTTCAATGTACGGCTCCCCAGATGGACGTGTGACAACAATTCATCTGGCATGTCAGGTTTGGTCCCTGCTGTAAGATTGTATAGTGTTGTGACATGCAGGGATTTATTTCCAGCTGTAGGAGGTCCCTGCTGTAAGCCTTGCTTTAACAACATTATAGTAAGGGCTATTTCAGAATGGTGTATTTGAATTGAGGCTTTCTTTTTAATATATGTTGTGGTGTTAAGGCGCAGTCTACACAACAGCTGCTTAGAATAGGACTCATAGACATCATTTTGCAATTGGGAAACCTTTTTTAAGGAAACTGGAAACTTTTTTTTTGTACAGTTGTTGCCATGTACGTCAAAATATTAGCAAAAAACTAAAAGAGTCTGAAGTTTACATAATAAACTAAACAAATATGTAGTATTCCTCTTAGCACTATCTTGTCGTAGCAGCTGAGAGATGGAAAACAGCAGTGAGATGATCTTACAAGATGAGATTAATAAGAGGGGCGAGGAGTGTTTGACTCTCCCAGTTTCCAAGGTCATTTGTCATTCTCATATTCCACATGCAGAGGATGTTTGCTGTGAGAGGGGAGGCGATGCTGCAGACAGCTGCTGATTGATCACTAGCTTACATACAATCTTCCAATTTAATCCACCCAAACAGAGCAAATGCAGGAGCCTCTCTGGCCATCTCTCTTTCAACTCCTAGCACTACATCTGAAACTGTCTGGAAATGGGTTTGCAAAAAAAAAAAAAAAGAGTAGGCAGGAACTAGTAAAATGCCAGAGAAGACAAACTTGTGCCGCCCGCTGTCATGGGAAGCTGTCAGCTGTCAAGATAAGATGTGAAGAAGAGGTTCAAGACACTCCTTCACCCCTGTAGCTTACAGTCACAAACATTTCTTCTCTAGAGACGCGAATGGGGGAGCCTTGATAGAAGTACCACTGTATAATGTTTAACGTGACATTTAACAAGCCCAAAAAGCACAATTAGAGCAGCTTGACCTGTCTGTAATAAGGACACAGTGGTGTCATTACTGACAACAGCCACTGTGACTCATGCTTAAGATGAATAGTGGCAGAGGAAACACACCTGTATATAGAAACTGTTGTGATAATACTATAGGACGGTAAGTATCGCATTGGCGTCAATGCATAACCATAGTGTGTGGACACTTCACATTTTTAGAGGTAAAATCCTACTGAGAAGTTTTAATTTTGAGCATACTGTGTATATACTATATACACAGTACTGTGTGTGTGTGTGTGTGTGTGTGTGTGTTTGTGCGTGCGTGCGTGTGTGTTTTCTTATTTTCTTTACATTCGATGATATCAAGATCATGGAGTGCGCGTTAAGTACACACATTTATTTATCTAGTATGGATCTCTTGCTTGTTGAACACCCATCGTAAAACATAATTCTCAAATTGCAAACCATTTTTATTCTTACTGTAATGTGGATGTAGCTCATATATAAATATACAACTTTATTTATTCATGTTCTTCATGCTTTATTATTGTTACTTTAACATGATTCCCAGAGCCATGAAAATAACGGAGTTACACCAACACATTTCGAAATTGTCAACGGTCACATGGTTCAAGGAGACGCAAAACCTACAAGTAAGTAAGTACATTTTATTTGTATAGCATATTTCACAGACAGCAGTCACAAGGTGCTTCACAGAGGTATGCAATGTCAATAAAAAAATGAAAAATACAAGTTGCAATACATAATGTGGCACAATAGTTCCCGGAAGTGCTTGGTGGGCAGTTTGAATATATATATACAGATATATAACTTAATTTTTTGGTAATTAGCAGTCAATAAATGCAGCTATTTACATTTAAAATAAAATGTATAGGGTACTTTTAGTATTTAGGATAACTTCCGGGATCTATTTTGAGACTCCGTTGCTGTGAAAAAAAAAAAAAAACGGTCCATTGGCGTGAACAGAGATGACACAACTCTCTCTGTACATGGCTCTCGTTGAGTCTACTTGCGGGAACTATTTTGAGGCACCACGATCCGCCATTGCTGTGAAAAAAACCGTCCATTGGAGTGAACGTAGATGACGCAACTCTGTTCTTTCCATGGCTCTGCCGATTCCTAGTCATGGTTGTGCACAATGGAATGTGGTAGCTGTGCATACAGGTTGACATGCATGCGTGGCAGCTGTTTATTGTGCTCATTGACCTTGTTGCTCAGCGATGAAACTGTGCTTCATGTGAAATTTGGTCTGAGATAATGACACCACCCTGTTCCTCCTCTCACATCCTTCTTCTCTCAGCTCTCTCTCTCTCCCTCCCGTTATGCTGTCACAAAGAGTGAGCCACACGAGTGCATTACTCTGAGGATTGGTTTTATGGATTTAGTCACCTCCAAAAACACGAGGTTATAGAACTGTAGTGAGGTCAGGCCGCTGTCTGAACTGGCCTGTCAAGACACGTTTAATACAAATGCACTGACATGTCTCCCATTAAAAGATACTTTGCCCTCTCTTCGTGCGAGAGCAAGCTTTTTCTCAAATAACAATTTTGTTAATTCAATGTGTTTTTGAACCACGATGTTCTCTTTTTCGCTGTTGACAATCACTTTTGAGAATGAAGCAGCCATTCCATGACACCAGAATCACACGACAGGGATATAATATGCTGGCTGTGGTAACTGGTTGTGTTTAAATTTAGATTAAGTCTTAACATTTGTCGTGGGATGAGGTTGAGGTTTGCAAAGTTGGCAGAGGTGGGGATAGCTTGCTGTCTCCATTTATTTACTGCGGTGATGGATGTGGTTTATAACTGATTTTACAGGACGAGCAGTCCTAGAGAAGGAATCTGACTGGTCAAGCAGACATTTCTTCTATCCTTTAACAGCCTATAAAACGCAAACATAAAATACTTTAAACTAAACAGTGGCATTGAAAGATGTTTATGTTACCATAAGAAACACTGCACATGATGCCAGAGACCGACAAACTGATGATACCTACTAATTTAAATACCTTTTACCTGCAAAATGTTGTACAGAAGAACATTTGTAGGCATAACGCCCCGGTCACACTGCAAGCGACTAGCAGCGACGAGAGACAATGGAAAGTCAATGAGATTCAGCGGCTTTAAGCGACGACATGCGAAATAACGGTCGGCGACGCAAAGTGGGCAGGTACAGAGTTAAAAACTTCAGGTGACGCAATTGACGACTACCAACGCGAGATAAGGATATCGTTGACTGACAGATTGACTGAAACATTTAGGCTGGGAAATATACAAAAGGGATACCTAGGCAACCAAAGCCTGGAATGTAAACAAGCGACTGATTGTCAGCTACAAAGCGACCAGAGCCATGTAAAGAGAGAGTTCTGTCAACTCTGCTCACTCCAATGGACCATTATTTCACAGCGAATCGTGGAGCCTCAAAACAGTTCCCGGAAGTTAGCCGCAAATACTCAAAGTACCCTGTACATTATATTGTAAATGTACATCGATGCATTTATTGACTAATAATTGCAAAAAAATGAAATATATATCAGTATATATCGATTCAAAATGCCCACCAAGCACTTCCTGGAACTGTTTTGCGTCTCCATGAACAATGTGACCGTTAAAAATGTTGAACGTTCGTCTGTGGGACTCTCTCTTTCATGGTTCTGAAAGCGATTAGTGATGAGCGGGTCACTTGCAGTGTGTCCGGGGCTTTGGAACCACAACTACAAAACACAACAGAGCAATGGTGGTGTCAAAGTAGCAAATATATAGGATAATGTATGTATGCGCAGACTGTTACTAATGCAAATATGAATCATCTTCATTTGAAGTGACACATGTTCATTTGTTAAGCCTGATTATATTTCATGACATCATCCACAAAATTAGCAGGCACAGAAATTTGTAGTTCTGTTGTCTGAATGTTCTAAAACCCACGCATTTAAACAAGTGTATTAAAACTCCATATTGATGATACAGTATATTACATTGTTGTAGCAAAACGCCAAGGAAAAATTCCATTAGAGACCTTATTAAAGAGTATTTGATACCTCAAACATTACAGTAGGACATACTGGTTTATTGTTTAATGCAGAACAAAATGTGGTCATAGATTTGCAGCGAGCGACAAGCCAGATGTTACAAGCTATAAGTTATAAATGGCTTATGATTTTATATTGGAGATATGTGTGCACGCGTGCTGACAATTATAACAATAAATAATTAGCCTCATAGCTTCATCTGAACATACTGAAAAGCACCAATGATGTATGATCTATTCATTTACTTATATACAACTTCATGAAAAGCTCTTAACAATCTGCCAGAAATCCAGCCTTTGAAATGGTAATTCAATAAACCTTGACGATGAAGAAAATAAATTGGCCCAAGCAGGACGCATCACTTATCTTAAGAAGGGCTTACCGTACGCATTTAATTATATACTGCATCTCGGTAGAAGGTAAACATTTTAGTCCCAATTGTGCACTCACTAATTTAATTAATCTACGTCCAAAGATTTAGAGATCAGATAGAATCAGGTGCAGTTGCTGTGTGGTCCCTTAACTAGACACTGCTCATTGGTAATCCACCTGGAGCCACTGTTAATAGGGTGTGTTCTCACAGTTGTTGAATTAGAAGTCACTCAATTATATTACCTCTTGTAAATGTGAAACAGTTATTGTCTAATAAGGCTTCCTTCAGCCGGGGCCCACATTAGAAAGAACACTTTGTTTCTGTACATTACTCCAGTCTGTGTCCAGGGGTTTGTTTGCGTACATACTGTACATGTTCGACTGGACTGCAGCTGGTAGCGATTACCTGTCACAGTCAAACATTGATCCCCAGTATAGCAAAGGCCCTGACGCCTTGCAAGACCTGTCGGGCTAGTAAACCGCAGGGGGGGGAGCTCAGCGACTGGCTTTTACAGCTTACACCTGCCCCTTACGGACCAGCAGAAGACTGCACTATACAGTCTGTCCATTAACTTAATTGAATAGGAGTTGACTTGTGGCAACTTGACAAATGCCTCATACATTCTTGACGTGTGTTCTCACTGTTGGTCGTCTTGACGGACGGCCTTAGCTCTGCGGATGATGTAATATCAAGTCACCCATTGTAATGTACCTGTCGTTTATTTTGTTTAATACCTATTACTGCAACAGGTGAGGTACGTTGTGGAAACGCTAATAACAAAGTCAAACTCTAATGAACAACTTGAAATGTTTAAATGACTCCTCGAAGTAAAATAATCCCGTAAACAATGGGGAGGTTTCATGTCCAAGGCATTTACCAGTTTGGTGCTTAGTTCAATGAATATGTCAACGTTGACATTTTCTCTTACAAGGTCTTCAACAAGAATACATTTCTTCCAAAACACTTGAAATATTAATACATGCAAAACAATTCATTTTGGAAATGTTTTTCCCTCTGAGTGGTACAGTTAATGACAGGAAGCAGTTGAAACAAAAGGTTCTTTGTGCTTGTAGACCGAGACTGTATACCCAGTATAGTGGCAGACATGAAACAAGCAGTGAAGAAATCATAACTGGAGGCAAAGCAATTAAACTTCACAGAACTGACAGTAAGACGGCGGTAGGGAAGAGAGAGACGGATTGAGCCACTAGCAGGTCTGAACGTTCCTCCGCTGGGTGAAGAGCAGGACGTCATTTCACTGCAGCTCAAATGCACACAGCACAGCTCACGGGCGGCATTGTTCTGATATAAGACACCTCGGGGTCCATTTTCAGTTCATATAATGCAGCGCTGGGCTTCTTATCTGACTGTATCTAACGGTGGTAAAGACCCTACTCTGCTGCATAGTTGTGTAATATTAACACGTTAAGGTAAATTGTTAAAAACAAACGCACCCGTGACCATCTAGAAAGTGATTTACCTGGGTGGGGCTGCGGCACATGCAAAAGCTGCCCTATAGTACCTTGGGAGACCAGGGTTCGATTACAGCCTGCTGTAATGTCCCGGTCTTTCCTCATTCGTTTCCTGTCCATTGTCCTGCTCAATAAAAAGAGAAAGCTATAAAAAATGAGAAATAGATTTTTCTTCATAGAGGTGCACCCATTGATTTGTGTCTAGAATTACCCTTAGCTTAGCCCACGTATAGGCTGGAACATTGCCTACCCCGCACAATGAGCAGGGATAGCTCCCCCATTCCATCTTACTGGTGTATCCACCGGCCTTCAGCCACACACAAACCCAACACACCCCAGTTACACAGCTCACCACCTTCCATCAGTGCACTTGTTGTGACTCTGTGGCTATAGGTTGGAGTTTGGGGGTTGTGCATTTGCCAAGTATTAATAATAATAATAATAATAATAATAATAATAATAATAATAATAATACATTTTATTTAAGGACGCCTTTCAAGACACTCAAGGACGATCCCCCTGAGTCGCCTCATGCATGGAAATGCATTGTGAACAAAGCTTAGTACTATGGCTTTGTTGTTGTTAATGTTAGTATTTACGGAGCCAGGGCTGTGTAGAAGTATTGGACTCTTTTTTTAACATGCACAAAGGGCAGATAAAAATAATACAAAATAAAACAAATTAAAATGAGTATTTGCATATATTTAGCTTCCAATAGCTGACTATACCTTTAACTCTGTTGAGTTTAAAACAAAACAAAAATATTTGCAATGCTGGTCACGACCACTAGGGGAACCCAAGATGCAAACGCTGCAGTGTCTCTTACAACAGAAAAAAAAAAACTGATTCGGATAAAGTAGATGTGACAAAATGCATTACATCAGGCCTCAGTAGCCAGTTCCCACGAGCTCGAGTATGAGGGTATAACGGGAGTCGCTCCAAAATATTCCACTGGTGAAATCTCCTCATCCCAGTACATGACAGGTGAGAGTGAGGAATGATGCCCTGGAGGTGCGCAGCAGATACGCTTGTGACATGTGGGTAGGGAGTCATCTTTCTGCACCTTGACAACCCTGACGCACCGCGCGGTGTTGACACTGACGTGAGGTCAGCGTGTGGAGGGCACAACTGCGTGAAGCAAAAAAAGAATAATAACGCTGATGTCGGCGGATCTGTCCCATGCAGTCAACATCCTCCCTGTCATGAGATGGCGTGGCAGCTACACCAGCATCTTTGATGTAATCATCCTATCTGTAACGCAATGTGTTTGTATTTTTTTTTTTAATTTCCAAGGCTGACCGTTGCATCAGAGCTTACTATTATATATATAGGTGTTCTATTCGATTTTTTTTTTACATTCATTTTGCAGCAAACAACTTTTTCTATGTAAATATACAGATACTGTATGCATCCTGAGCTACATCAGAGCAAATCGCACTCCCTCTGTGAGCAGTCTCTTCTGGCCTTTGTTTACATAGCCGGCCGGCCAGCCGTGTGCGTGTCTGTGTGTGTGCGTGTGATTGTGCGCGTGTGTATGTATCAACAAAGCATTTGTTTTGGCTGGTGCGCTCAGTGTGACATCTAGTGGCAGAAGGTCACATATAGCCACTTTAACGAGATGGCTTCATCATAATTGCAATGTAAAGTGTTTACACAGTGTTGTGCGAGTGCGTGCATGAATGTGCTAACGGTCTATAAGATTCCAGTGTGACGATCAGAGTTTACAAAATATTGCCAAAATACTGCTGGGCTTTCTCGAGGTCCAAATGAATGTGCTGTACAGATTATGGGTATGGGATGGACACCAGGGCATTTCAGTTGACAGAACCTGATAGAACTCAGAAACACTGTATGTTGGAGGGAACTGAATGTGGCAAAAGCCTATGTACACGCCGCATCCATTTAAAATGTTACATGCACTTCATAGACATTTACAGCTACACGCATTCCAAGTAACCATTACTATATCATTTAGTGCTTTTTTTTTTTTTCTCTGTGTATAAAGTTGTGTATTAACAGGAAGACTTTCTACTGCCCCCTTGATGCCTCTACACAACAGTCAAGAGTTTGTTACAGCCTGGCTATTGCTATGCCACTGTAGGCTAGGATACATGTAGAGGGGACATTGTTTTAAAGGCACTATAAAATATATGGCTGACAAATACAACCCTGTTACAATTTCATGTTCTTATAGCGATGTTATTGTTGATATTTTCCCTATAGCTTGTGCACTATAAAAATGTCTTTTGCAATTACATTGACACAGTACAGAAAACAGTGCTGTTTTACTTGGTCAGTAAAATGAGCTGTGCTAAATTATACCAATGATTTCTTTCACTAGTGACTGAGTTGCCATGTGGCCACAATATACGGCGTGTAGTTTCGGTTCAATTAGAACGAGAGTTGAGACTATGGGGGGTCACGGATTTGTTCATTCTCTACTGCTGTGGGTATTTTTCAGAAACTGTAGGTTACTGGCAGTGCCAGTTCTGCTATTATGTTCTGTCACACACAATGACATCAATGATTTGTCAGTTTTTGGTGTGTGTGTGTTTGGGTGGGAGATTGTTCCATGGTGGTGGTGTGTGCTGTGTTGTCAGCTGTTGGCCTGCAAGGGCTCCATGACTGATGGCTGGCAAAGCCACTGGCAAAGACCTACACAGCTGCAGCCTTCACGCAGCCAAGCAATGCAGTCGGCATTCCACCAACGATGCTGGCTTGACACTGGACTACAATGGCAGTGCACAGAAATGTATGAAGGTCTGAATATGCTTTTTTTTTTTATAGCTTTTATGTACCAGCACAAGTAGATTATAATTAACACATTTTCAGCCATTTTCATGTGTTCCTATGATTTCCCCAGTGTTCCAATCCAATCTAACAGTGATTTCAAATAAATTGTCATGTAAATTAAAAAACCTAACATGAACACTTAACAGCCCATAAATACGTATTGGATTCTAATTGCAAAAGTTGGAGTTGACTGGAACTTTAAACACTAATTCCAGTGAGTGTGATTGTTTCCACTTCAAAAAGTCCCTAAAATATTCTTATGCCAGCATGATGATTCAATAGGAAAGCTGTTGCATAACCAGACTCTTTATAACGTGTCATGAGTGTATCAGATTATAATTCCAATATCAACGCAAAGTAGATGTGAACGTGCTCTGTCCTGCTTAACACCATCATGTGGCCTACATTATGCCGGGGTAGCGACACACATTGAAGATCAAATGATTCTGTGATAACTTGATCACAGTCATTTGAAGGATGGGATACCATGAGACAGGTGGTGGTGCTTTAATTGCTGAGGGCAGCACCAAATATGAATTTAGGCAAGCTTGGGTTTACATTTTCTTTATGAATATAACTACTCTTGTTTGCAGAAGCTATTTGTCATTTGTTCAACTTAATTCTCAGGGGTTCAGGGTTGGAACAGTGATGGAATTAATTGTTTGACCAAAACATGTTTATTTGATTACATCTTTTAATCGAACACAACCAGTTGATCAGAGAGCATTAACGCTCATCATATTCCGCTTTGTTTTAGCTTGCTTTTATCTCTTCTGATCCAGCCTTGGGTTTCTCTCTTGGTCTCTACATCTACTACAAACAGAGAACACAGCTAGAGAGATGTTATCTCATCTCTCTTCAACTGACCAAATGTCAACCTCATTTGGCTTTCCTCATCAGTCATATTCATTAACAATTCCTTTAACAGTATCAACAGCTGTTCTAATATTGTAGGTCTAGGAGTAACCATGTTTAATTATATCTGCACTGTGTTCAGGTAGAGAAAAACAGGTCAATATAAGGAGGTTTTAAGATACTTGCACAATGCCCCGACAGTTGGTTGGAGTCGATCAGTGTGCGCCGTCAGTCGGTGTAAATTGGTGTCAGTAGGTTGGAGTTTGACATGTCCAGTCGGGTCGGGCAGAGTTGTGGAACGTCAACACAGTTTTCCAACAAACTGCAATATGAGTGTGCCGTCCTGACCACTCGCCATGTACAATGTTAGCACACGATTTTCATTGAAAGTGTCTATGAGGCTATAAAACTGTCCCATTACTCATTTCACTCGCCGAGTTGTGGTACCGGTAAGAAAAAACCCAACTCGCCACAATACGCAGCAAGCCATTTTCCAACCACCATTTCCTACCGTAATGTCTCGACTTGTTTGCAATTGAGATTATTCCACTTTTTTTCACGTAGCATTATCCAGGGTCTGACTTGTTCTGTCAGTTACAGTCTGGGAATCATATGATACATTTTCACTGCCTCAATGAACTATCCCTCTTCTAGTAACTAAGCTGCATGCAGTAAGCTTGGTTTTTACATGTTTAGAGTGGTCTTCAAACTGGCTAGCTTCCAGTGTAACACCACTCTAATCGTGTAACAAGCAAGCTGTTCTCCACAAGTGTTATCCTGCTATCATTTGTCATTGTGGAGTAGATATGGGGGCCAGACTTCCTGACAACTTTCATTCTCTAGATTTTTGGTCTTTGTTCCTAATACCAACAGCTGCACAGCTGTTTCATATGATTCATCTGGTACTCTTTGAAAGAAAACAGCCACGATGATGGTATTTGTAGGCCTAGAAGTTACTGTCGAACTTCAACATTTCAAATGTATTGCATTGTATTGGAAAAAATATAAACATATTATTTTAGTCTATTATGATTGTAATCAAATGTGATAAATTCCGCTGACACAGCTGTTGCATGCGATTCATTTTACAGCTGCGCTGCTGCTCTCACTCCATTCACAACGCTGGAAGTGCTGTATGAGGGTTTGTTGACATATTACAACAACATGGATCCAGTTTGACTAAACAAATGAAGCTAAACGAACTGTGTGTGTTTGCGTGTGTTCATAACATGTACACACACTCTTGCATAACAGGTCCCGCAAATTGCCGTCCAGCCCAAAACACTACAGACGTCTGCTTTCTAAACCACTATTAGAGGTGAAGGATGTTGTTTCTTTACCATTAGAGGAGAAGCATACTGTATATTTCGGCCGACTGGGAGCAAATTTATACGAAAGTGGGTCCCAATATGGAATTATGACTATAGAGGGTAGGTTCATTGTCATATTTTAATTAAGACTCCCACTGACTTTGCCATATAAAGCATTAACTCCACAGTGCTGGCCTTAAATATATTAATCAATTGTATTAATCCAAATCCTAAAATCCTTGGCTGCAAAGCTGATTTACCTTCTCTTCTGGTACAGCAGTTTGTGTTCTTTGTGTTTGCTGTTGTAGAATTGTATTGTATAGCAATATGAATATACTGGAAATCTTCCAGTCCACAAACAATGTATGATTTTTCTACAGAATCGACAGCCAAGCGTTTTATAAAAGTTGGATTGCATTTTGAACAGTATATATTTAAGTAGTATGTATTTGTATGTATCTGTGTTCATGCTGAAGAACGCCCAGAAGGTGGGGGAACTGATACATCAAGAACAAAGCATTGTGACATGAGGAATTCGCACCCTGAGCCACATCTATGCCCGTCTCAGGAAAGAGAAAGTAATTAATGGCTGACACTTTGTTGACACAGCCTGGTGTTTGAAATATTATGTTTCATATTTTCACAGAAAAATAAATTCCTGAGGGAAGCATTTTGGAGATGACACTTCCCAGACTTCAGGTCACAGTTTTGTTAAGAAACGTTGGCAGACAGTTTGTGACAAAGCATAATTTCTGAGAAATTCAGAAATAAACAAAGTGGAAATACCACTGAGAGGGTGTTGGTGGATGGAGAATTTGACCATCACATGAGCAACATCTTCTTTCAGTTCACTGTTCACTAGGGATGTTCCTAATGACTAATTTCCTGGTCGTTTAAACGAAAATTTAAATTTAGACTAGTCGACTAGTCTAAAAGTAAGAAAACATTCATAAAACAGTCGAAATGTATCACAGTCTATAAGGCAAAAAATGTGCATGTCGGAGGTGAGAATGTTTTCTAGCTACACTTCAAAAGTTCACTTCGAGTCAAGTTGTGGGAACGGGGTTAGCGACAATCTGTTAATTTCTCTGCTGTGAGCTGTCTCTGTCCCTGCAGTTTCACCACTCTAAAAGCGTTGAATCCAAAGCACTCCCAACTTACAGCGTCAACAGCATTTCGAGTACAGATAAGGAGAGACTGACTGACTAAAAAATAAACAAATTATAAGTTTAACAGACTAGTATTTCTGGAGCCGACTAGCGAGGCTGGAAAAGTTTAACCGACTAATCGCGCACATCCCTACTGTTCACCGCACCAAATTGGAACGGTGAGTATATTCTATGTGCTAATGTGTTGAGGGTTATATGTAAGGTCTATTGCCAATACATGATTCAATTATTTGATTTAGTTGTTACATTAATTTATGCCTTTGAGTTATTTTAAATGTTTTACATCCAGTCAATCACAAACGTGTTTCTACTGTGTATGTTTTGCTGCATTGTGTTGACTTTGGTGATATACTGGCCCCAGGCTAAAGCCTCAGTTTCAGTTACAATGCCTCTGTCATGGGGAGGTATCCTGTGTCAAACCTCAAACATTAAGAGACCCAACCAGGCAGGAGCGCTTGAGCTGAGGTGCAGCAGCCAGCAATACTGTTTCTCTCCGGTGTTATCGCAGTGCCATGGCAACCCACCGTGGGGGTGCGGACCACTTTGACACTGGCAGAGAACTATGGGGTGGGGGGTGCTGGGTTTGGGGTGGGGCAGAGGACTCAGTCAATGCATGAGATCAGCTGTTGCCAAACACCTACACACTATATTCACACGCATGCACAGCTTCCAAAGTAACAGGTCAGACAAATATTGCCCTAATATTTCCCTGTTTTTCTTCGTCTCTCTCTCTCTCTCTCTCGCTTTGCAACATCTGCAGACTGTCGCCGAATGCAATGTGGCCTACAGAGAAATGACGTTAACATTCTTGTTCTGCTGCTCAGCAGATCCACTCCAGCATAGAACAACAAATATCCGATTAGTTAGCATTGTCATCAATCAAACGCGCACAGCCAAAAATCCCTCCACGCTCAGCGATTGGATGTCATCTCCAGTGGAGCATTCCTACAGTCTGCACCATTCCAGCAGACACTGCAAACTTCTGGAGAGAGAGCGAGAGAGAGAGGGGGGGGGGGGGGGTGGGAGAGAGAGAGAGAGAAGGGGGGGAGGGAGAGACAGGGGGAGAGAGAGAATGAGAGGGGGAGAGTCGTGCCATCTCTGTTAACAGCAACGGAGCCGC
>JAOEGT010070286.1:0-16258 GCA_025447795.1 Speoplatyrhinus poulsoni
CACACACACACACATTCCCAAATTAGAATATTAAATTGTTCAAACACCATATAGTCCTACACCCTGCTCTGAAGACATGCGTGTGCCTCCATTAAGTCCATGATTCAGATATGCTTTGTCATACTGTACAATGTACTGTATGTAAAACACCATTGTCGTGTTTGGTCTCATAGTCATGACTTTGATATACAGTAGGCCAACCCTGTAGCATACCGAACGCACGCACGCACACACACACGCACGCACACACACACACGACCACTAAACAAGGCAGGTTTAAGCATTAAGTAGGCAGTAGGTCACATGCTCATAAGGCTTCGCACCATTACAAGGATGTTATACAGCTTGACCTTTCACCCAGAGCCACGGGTTTCTACAGTGCTCCTCCAGTGTGAGATCAAAGGAGATGTTAGCAGTAGTAATCCTCCATGTACACCATAGTAAACATTTAGTCAATTCAGTGGCAGGTGCTGTTGTTGTTGTTGTTGTGTGCATGTTATTCATCATTACCGGTGTACCGCTCATGTGGCACCGTTCCTGTAATCTAGCTGATTCATTTAAGCAGCACTTCATAAGCCACCCCCCACCACTCTCCCCCCTCCCTTCTCCTCAGGGTGACCAGAGTGGTTGCTTTGGCAACGGTATGACGTCGATCAGAGTCCAAGAATAGACGCGTGCAGGATGAATGGGGTCTGAGGCTTTTGGCATCTGTCTCACAATGGCCCGAGTGTCTTGTTCTCCAATGTCCAGTGTCACGGGGTGGCCACTATGCTGTCCTGTAGCACAGTACGGCCATGTTTTTGCTCTGTATGGAGCATTAGAGGGCTTGTTATAATGGTGATATTATTTACAGTATACTGTTTACAGTATATACATTTAGTGTATATACTAAATATATACTATACTGTACAGTATAGTATAGTATACAGTGTATGCCAAATGTGGTTATAAGGCAGAACTGCAGAAACATTAGGCTGTGCTTATATGAGTTGATGCAGTGAAAATGTATTAAAAGCACTATAGGTTGATAGATAAAAGTATGAATTGCCTCTCAAGCAGAACATCAATACGCAGACAAGCCTTACTCTCTGTGTGTGTGTGTGTGTGTGCATGTGTGCATATTGATGTTTTGTTCGCATACACAGACTCACAAACAACAAAAAACCACAAACACACACACACACACACACACACACACACACACACACACACACACACACACACACTGTTATGAAACAGCGCCCCAAGTTTAAAATGACTCATATCCTATTTATAGCTGCTGCAATATATCTTGCATGCATTAACCATTGGAGGGGTCTTGATTGTGCACATGCCTGCGATGCAAAGATGCTGTTAAATGAATGTGTTTCAGTGTGCAAGTCTCAGGCAAGTAGTGAATCAAGGTATGAACTTGGCTCTGAATTTAACTGCAGTTTTCTTAGTCACCGCGCAGGCTAATTCACACAGACGTGTCTTCAGGTGGAGTCACATTAACCCGATGACACTTACATATGTGCTCACCAATTACTGATGCTTACTTCCAAGCTGTTCAACAACAACAGCACTGCCTCAGTCGAATTAAAATATGCATGAATATAATAGTTTTGGTAGGACAACAAGGATGCAATTACAGAATGACAGAATTACAGCGCAGCATTTGTAGATACAGTTAAAGGGTTATTATGTAGTACACTGACAACAAAACATGTTTGCTGCTGTGAGGTGTTGGGATCACATTTGAAATTAATTGTGTGTTCATTTAGTTTGTTAACAACACACTTCATTTCAAATATATATATATATATACACATATGTATGCATGTGCATGATGAGGTTGGTCTAAGTTGAGCTAATTTATAGTTTGACTTTGATGCCGTCCGCGGTGTGTCAAATTGGTCTGGCTCTGTGGTGAGGCAAGAATGAAGAACGCCCTTGAAAAACAAGGGCATCGCCTCGTAATGAAAGCAGAGGAGGTGAGGGAGAAGAGAGGAACCGAGCCAATTGTGCAGCTACTGACGGAGGGCAGGGAAAGTGGAACGCCAGGGTCAGGTAATTGTTATCCCAAGGTGAGCGATGGACGTCTCCATGACCTGCTTACTGTAACGGCTAACTGTGTCAGTACTATGATAGTATATATGCGTGTGTGTGTGTGTGTGTGTGTGCTACCTCCCCTCTGGACTTCCCCTGCGGTATACTTCAGTGCATATTTTAAGCATAGCTTAGACAGGTCCCCCAGGGAACCTTACATAACGTGCCTTTGCCCCTAATGTCTCACAAACGCCTCTCTTCTCATATGTTTCCCTCACACTGCTTGTTTTTGCAAAAGCTGGTTAGCCTGTGTAAACAACATCCCGCACCCGTCTACGCCACCCAACTTGGCAAGAACAGAGCAGAGATAGACTATATATGTGTCGTTAATAGCACTGCCCATCTATGTTTCAAATGGAAACCACACCAGGTATAATGATGGTGAATTATGCAAAAGCAGTTTATATTAATATTGAATGTGTTACATGTTTATGATGGATCTTTACAGTTGTGATTACTTGCCATATAGTCAGATAATAACAGCTAAACTGCAACTATAACTGCTATCATAATTAAACTATTAGAGAGTGTGAAAGAAAGATTGGCTAGGTTCCCAAGTGACGCTAGAACTCTCTAGAACCTGCTGACACAATTCTGGCGCAGGTCAGTGTCAGATATAGCGCAGGTAGAATACTGTAAACAAGCTGGAGAATGTCCCTGCCTCCATGTGCATGTAATACAGGAGCTCTTAAAGGCAGTGTCAGTCATTCTCGAGAACGCAAGCTAACTTCGAGCTCAGATCAAAACGGTATCACACATCAAAACACACTGTGAAGCAAAGCGCAGTGCTACGGCTTTGTTGATACGAGCAGTGTTCGCCACTTTGTTTATGTTACTACGGAGCCACGGCTGGGTAGAAGTATTATGTTTTCAACACGCACAGCGAACGGTATGGTAGCGAAATCAGAGGAGATATTGGTTGAATTTGACCAATAGTGTATTATCTTCCATTTAGCCTCTTATGTTTGGTACATTATCCAGATTCAGCAATCATGAAACACAAATGGGTTAAAAAAGACATATTTGCTTCCTAATATAATATATCCTATTTATGTGAAATAAATATTTAATGATCGTTTGTAATGTTGGCTTTTATACGCAGACGTCCTTGACTGCCTACAGTATTTGCTGTAAAAGCACAGCTCGTTTTCAGGGGCAGGAGAGGATGCTTTATGTCCAGTTAAAGCATTTTTGTAAGCATACTATATGACACGTGTAAGAATGGATAAATAGCATGTAAGTGTGCAAACGTGGAGATGTGCAAGCAATATTATACAGTGCCATATAAACCATGCCAAGTGCAAAGTCTTCAGAGGCAGGTTATCAGTAGTGGTTTGTGTGTATGTCAATATGTTGGTGTGTGTGTGTGTGTGTGAGTGAGAAAGAGAGAGAGAGAGAAAGAGAGAGAGAGAGAGAGAGAGAGCAGAGGAGTGAATCATTGCACCTCTCAAGATCAGAACGCAGTCTGCGGTGTTGGGGGATGGGCCAGTGGCTGAATGTCATTCAGCCGAACAGAAGCCTGTTAGCCTGTAGATAAAAACAGTTGCTTAGTGTTGTTGTCCTTGCTTTCACACACTCATCTCACATTGACACGCACAGTTACACAACAGTCACACAACTCTTTTCTACATTCATGTGCTTAGATATTGCATTTTATGTACGTAAAATGTCCTCTTGAGAAAGAAATGTATCACAAGAAAGACAATTTGTCCTTGCTAATGCTATACCATGGGTGATAATAATAATTGTCCTCATTTCTTGTCTGTTGCCCTTTACACACTGACGCAATGACATTCTGGGAATATGTTTGCCTTATTAGTTGCAATGTTATGCATGCCTGTGTCGAACATACCTAATAATATAACGCACTGCAGCAAACACATTAAACACATTGGTCCAATGAAATAATGTTTTGCCTTTATGGATAAGTAAAGGAAACTGAACAGTACTTCCTTTATAATTTCACTGATTCAATATAACAGCTGTTTATTCTTGCACATAATTGTGTGTAATCAAGTGGATTGTTTTCCAAGGAAACTTGTAGTATTACCCAATGCCACTTGTAGTATTACCCAATGCCAGCACTGGGTAATTTACGACTTGCACAATCATTTGCAGTCAACTGACTGCATGTTGAAAACATCTGAACGGGAAGGAGTTTCTCAGAACCCCTCAGGTTCATTGAGTATACATTCTGAATTCTTGGCATTCTGCACACTTAAGGAATACCTGGCTTTATAGCTTTCACCTGCAGTGGGAGTCAAATGACCCTGCACACACGCACACACACACACACACACACACACATACAGAGTACAGTACAGAACATAACATGTTTTTCTAGATGAAAAATGTCCTTTGTCGAGGCAAACATTTGGTAAAGATCGTCTGAATGATCATTATGCCACGTGTTAAGATGAACACAGAGATATTCAAGTCTTAGACTTTTAGGTTATGTGATGATTTTGAAAATACTTTAAAATAAAGTAATTAGATTGCACCTGCTCACTAATGGGATATTTTATAGCCTAGATGTTGTAGGCCTACACATCAGTATGCCTACTTCAGTAATTGATCTTCATTCTGTTACCGCATGTAAAACACCAATCAACACAGGTTTGTTTTCAGAACTGTTGTATTGTGCCCATTGAGGCACTTCTGTTTGGCAAACAACAAACAAACAATTGAAATAATGTTTCCACTCTAAATGCATATACAAAACAACTCACAAGTAGCCTAAGTCAAGCCTTGTTAGAGGGGGGAAAATAATAAGCAAGTGACAATGAGTGAGAGAGTGAGAGAGAGGTGGTGGTGGGTGGGGAGGGGGGTGCAACATTATTGTTGTTAATTAAGAGATTTTTCTGGCAGGAGCATGATTGTAGGGGCATGGGGGCTAAGGTTACACTGGTCAACATTGAAATCGTTATTGACTTAATAAGGTCCTAATCTGAAGTATCTTGGTGTGCTGAACACGAATATAACCATGAGGTTTATTTATTGGCTCTCGTTTTGAAGATATTTCATATAGTTCATTTTCTATGTTTCACCGTGTAAATGTATCCAGTAGGACTGTAACAACATCCTAAATAGGCCTAGAATTATGTAATATTGCATCGTATTGCATAATATCATCATGTACACATCATCCAGAGTTGATTGCATCATTTCCCGATGCAATGCAATACTACTGCCTGGCGGCTGCTGAAGTAAGATGACGTCAGCAGTGTACTGTATAAAGCTTAGTCGGAAAAGTTGAGCATTTAAAATATTTCAGACTTTGTGCGACAGTTTAAGCTACTGTTACATAAAACTGTTATTATTTTATCAATGTATGTACAATACATAGCCAATTGTGCAATATGACTGTCATATTCGTGTTGAGCGCATACAAATTGATAATACATTACTAATTTTATTTCAGTAACATGACTTTTGTAAAAAATTGGTTGACCAGTGTTATTTGAAAGCCGATAGGAGCTTTCCCTTGCGGGGGAGGGCGCTCTGGTATGAGGATAGCAGGGAGGCGGTCTCAGCAAACAGACTCGTTCCCCTACCCTGCTAGTTCAAGTGAGGATAGGGGACGTCCTTGGCTGAACTTAACGCGGAACGTTACAAATAGTACCTGCAGGATTCCAAGTGGAGCACAGAGTTGATGTCCGCGACACATCACGATAATATTGAGTAACACCAGTGAGCAACAGCATAACCCACTACGAGCCGGGAGGGAGCTACCGTACCACCTAACCTGCGCTGCCTGAAGAGTTGGAGGACATTTGGTGTGCTGGGAGAAAACCAACTGTCATATATTTGGAGGTAAAATGATGTCTCTATTACGCTACAGAATCATTTAGATGTGTGTATATCACGTGCTATATCAGCCAAGTCATGATGTGGGAATTCGGTTGTTTTAGACGGGGCACACACAAGTAGCCTAGGTCTATGCTACTGTATCCATATGAGACCACTGGTTGCTCTAAATGCTATAAGTGCTTATTTCCGTTTTGTGTTGACATTTCGCAATTCTGTTGTTGTTCTAAAAATACTTTAGTGTAAACTTTGATTTCATCTATGCAGATTTAAATAAAATAGCCGCCCATATTGTATCTATTATATTAGGCCATGTGAGATTATGGTTCGTCCCGTTGGAAATATATAATGATTATATAATAACGTGTTGTAATAGCTCTTGCATAACCACTAAATCCCCACTTGCTATTTGATATGTTACTTCTGGCCATTAGGTGGCACTGTTGCTACATCGTTGGCTGGTAGCGCTCTCAGCATAAACCTCCAGGGCAGAAACACAGCGGTTCACTTCTGCATCAACACATCGTGATTGTGATGTTTGACGAGGAATCCCAGCTAATGAAGAGCCACCAGGAGGTGGGCGTGCCACAGATTCTGGAGCCACCTACAGCCGTATCCCCGGGCGAAGTAGGCGGAGCCCCTTTGATCTTCACAGATGAAGCCATGTCCATCCTGACATCCAGTAGTCTGCTGGCGCGCTCCCTGCTGGGCCGAGCCACGGCTGTCAAGCGCAAAAGCAGCCCGTCTCCCACGGGAAGCGTTCGCCGCAAGCGCGAGTTCATCCCCCATGACAAGAAGGACGAGGGCTACTGGGACAAGCGCAGGAAGAACAACGAGGCAGCCAAGCGCTCGCGGGAGAAGCGGCGGGTCAACGACATGGTGCTGGAGAACCGGGTGCTGGCCCTGCTGGAGGAGAACGCCCGGCTGCGAGCCGAGCTTTTGGCTCTCAAGTTCCGCTTCGGCCTCGTCAAGGACCCCTCAAACGCCCCTATCTTGCCCCTCACCACAGCCCCCTGCCCCCCCGGCTCCCTGGCGCCCCACTACTATCTCCCCCATCCCACCAGAGGCTCCAGGGAGGGCGGCAACGTGTCCGAGGACTCTGGCTTCTCCACGCCGGGGGGCTCCAGCGTTGGCAGCCCCGTGTTCTTCGAGGAGCGGCTGAGCGACCACGGGAAGCTGTCCCCGCACGCCGCTGAGGAGCTGGGCTACGAGTCGCACCACTCCCCCTCGGCACACGACAACGCCCACGGGAGCCACGCCCTGCCCCACAAGCTCCGCTTCAAGGTGCCCGGTAGCGGGGAGGGCGGAGAAACCACGGGAGAGCCCGGCGGGTACAGTGGGGGCGGGGCCCGACGCAGCCCCGCCCTGTTATCGGCGGTGATACGCGAGTGCCCCAAAGATGCCCTCAAACGCCCGGGAGTATGCAGCACAGCGGGACACGCCAGCCCCTGGTTCCAGCAGCAGCAGGAAGAGGCAGGGGAGCAGGGGAGGAGAGAGAGGCCGGCCCCGCCGTGCCACACCTCGGCAGGGGACTACAGCTTCCAGCCTGCAGCCCAGGGTCAGGCGGAGGTCCCGCACTGGAGTGAAAACAGCCTCCTCAAGTCCCAGATCACTTCCCTTGGCGAGGAGGTGGCACAGCTCAAACAGCTGTTCAAGGAACAGCTGCTGGCTAAAGTCAGCTGAATCAGTCTTCCACTGAGAGACACTAGAGGCTGACAATGTTCTATCAAATGTGTTTGATTGTATTACGTGTTTCTATGTTCTAACCTCACAGTGTGTTGTCTGGAGTGAAACAATATCTTAACCTCCAACTCTGCTGCAGTCTAACAATCAGTCTTTCCACTTTATCCATCATTTCCTCAGAGGGTTCATCTGCTGCCACTTCTCGTACACTGTGATTCAACTGGAACCCAGCAGCCATATTGTCAGCTCCACATTCACAGTATTTCTTAGTTAAGTAGTAGGGTTACACTTGCCCACAATATCTACTGTTGAGACAAAAACACAAGTCATGACAAACTGCCAAGATCATTTTTGCCTTCATGGCAACAATGTGTTGCATTTACAGTATACAGTACTCGGTTTAATACTTCACAAATGTTTGCTGACAGTCGTTTCAAGAGATTGTTTCATTTTAACTTGTTGAACTAGAAAAGGCACTGACATTACTAATGTTAGTGTTTCATTTTGAACTTTTCAGGACACTGGTAGATATTGGTATTTGTTGTCACTGTTAACTGGACATGAGTTTATTAGAAGAACATCTTGTGTATTTCTGTATAAAGGTGTAGAACGTTTTGTACCTGTGAATAAATATTTGGTTGCATCTACTTCTTGACTTACAGTGAACACGATCCATCTGTGGCGGTTTGTGTGCAAACCCGCGAGGTGATAATAGCACCAACTGTATGACGACTACACACTAATCAAATTATAGTAATCTGAAACAGAACTGCAAAGTCATCAAACTTCCATTGGCTGTGAGACAATGATACGGATACGATTACATACGTTTCTTACAATTCCTCTAGGCTGACATGATTTCCCTGTGGAATAATAGGGATAGATGAGGCTGGATTAACTAGTGCTGACAGATCGTGGTGACAGGGAAGGTTTCTGTGAGCGCTTAGCAGGTGCTGTATGTATGTACACAGCCCCCCCTGAGGCCAGAAGACAGTCTCAACACGTAATGAACAGACAGGCAGACGAGAGTCAGACAGGAACAAGACTGGGAGATTAAACAGGTGAAGGCTATTGTAGCAGCCAGGCTTTAATTACGATAAGAGGACGTTTGACGTTGTGTGGCCAACCTCCATGGCAATTACTACTTCAACTTTTCCAAATTCTAGATAGTGAATTCTCACAAATGCACATACTGGCAAACACACGCACACACACACACACGTGGGTGGGTTTGCAAATTGTGCGGCCCCAATCAAAAGTGATTCCTTCTTCCAATTACTTCTGTAGACGATGCGTCACTTGTAGACAACCAGCCTCTCCCTTCAAGTCCAATGCTGTTGGATTGTTTGTCATACGGTACACACACACACACACACACACACACACACACGCACACACACACATACACACACACACACTCACACAGGCGTGCAAACACCATTAGGAGTAGTTTAGGTGTGCTGTACTACAATAGCCACCCATGGGACAGAGTAACGTGACATTATATGCCAAGCACACCTGGCAGGGTTTTGCTGCTCTTTTTCTCTCTGATTTGACTTCTGGCCAACAGAGCAGAAACATGGCCTCTCATGTTACCTGCTTCTACATCACAGCCCGGGGAAGAGGGTCACTGGAGCAGCCAGGCAACTGGGAAGGGGGAGAGAGAGAGAGAGAGAGAGAGAGAGAGAGAGAAGACTGAAGGACATCTAGACTTTGGGATTAAAGGGGATTGGCTGTGTTTGAATGTGACACTCCCTGGCCCATTTCTGGTTTAGGTTCCGATGATGCCTCTGGGCCACCAGGTCAGGCTCAGGTAACAGGGTATGATAATTCCCCTGTCTGCATGTAATACAATGGCTTGGAATCACTGACTCCTGGACTGAACCCTGGTCCCTGAGGACCATAAACATTAACGTCCTGCCTTGTGTTCCCTGTATGCAGCATACAGTGTTGGGTCTTGGGTGGGGTAAAGGAGCTCTACGAGGGCTGACATCATAAATCACTTGTGTAACTGCCATTGCAAGATTACACCCTTCTATAAAATACTAAGAAACTTTCTATTTTCCAGGTATCTTAATTCCAAAGATGGGGTTCCTGGCAATTTCTTTATAAGCATTCCTGGAAATATGTTCAATTATTAAGTAGTTATAAGAAACGGTTTTTGAATATGTTGCTGTATTTATTAACCCAATAGTGAGCATATAGTTGGAACGGTGGACTTCAAACCTAAAGTTCTAAGCAATACATTATATTGAGGCAAAATAAATGTATAGCCAATATATATTATTAAGTGTACAATAATTAAATACACATTTAATCAGTCAAATTTTTTCGGTTTTCAATGTCGTTTTTTCTTTTATAGCTTTAGGCTACATATATTTTTGTATTATGCATCTTATCTATATGCTTACGTATTGTGTAAAGTAACGTTACCGCTAACGGTGTTGTACTGACAAGACCTGATTTTTATTTTATTTTGGAAACACCAGGGGGCGGCAAAGATAATACGGTGACATCTATCTGAATTAATCTGATTTGTCTTTAATAATAATGAGATCGCACATATCTTTGAAATACAACCGATCTAATTCAGAAATAAAAAATAAAAACATACACAAAGTCAGCACTCTTGCCACCACATGCTCATGACAACATCCGTCTTTATTGTTTTACTAATTTGACAAGAGAACAATTATTCCTCTGTGTATTCACTCATTCAGCTCAGCACACACGTGACGTGTCGTCCAATTGTCGTCCAAACAATTTTTGCTACAGAGAGGTTCCTATACAGTAATTCTTCAATGCATCGAAAGAGCCGATTCATTTGGGTATAAAACAGTATTCCTTTACCAATCTGACAGAAAAGCTGTCATGTAGATTTACAACTTGACGATTTACACACACATAAACATCACATTGGCTAAGGCGCCAACGGGAGGCAGATGTGTGGAACCACAATTTGAATTTGAGAAAACAAATGAACAATCTGTTTCTTAATAAATTGGAAGAGCGTGCAGTACAGTGCAGGGGAGCTGAGGAAGGCAAGCAGTCTGTTTCAGTATGTTTCTGTGAAGCTGTTACTGCAACACGCTGGCTGTTACTGCAACAGCATTGCTACCATGGCTCACCTCCAACAACACGCACCTCGTAACAACCCACCCCCCCCCCCCAAAAAATTACAAAAAAGCCCTAGTCCCCCTCTCTTTTTTTCCCAATGAGAGGATAAAGCCTGTTGCTAGGCAGGCATTGCGACAGTTGCCATGGGAACCCTTGCAGACATAGCTAGAAGGGGGAAACGGTTGGGTGGGGTTGAGGATGGGGTGTTGGGAGGGATATGGAAGGCAGGGAGAGTGTGTGATGGGGGGAGGGGGCTCCAGGCCTGTGCTGGAGACAGGAGCAGCAATGGTGGTGACCCATGTTGTATTCACATTCAGGGTGTTTCGCTCCTGTTTTGGGTGTGCACTGATAAACGATGACTCTGAGCTATATACAATGTGTTGATAGTAAGTAGGTTAGTAAGTAGGTTCTTCTGACCCATGTCATACTCATATGTGTGTCATGGAGAAACACGTATGTATTAATGAGCCTAGAGTCCAGTTACATGGGGATAAATAATTAGACAGGTCAAAGGTTAAAAGTCCTTAGTATTAAACCAACCAATGAAACCAACCAATTAAGTGAAATAATGACTCCAACTATATGGAGGCGTCCTAATCTACACTATCAGAAAGAAAGTGACTAATTCATGAAGAGAAATGTTTCTTCCAAGAAAATACATGGAGATGAAAGAAAATGCACCATCAGTAGAATCCTCCTCCATGGTATCACCGGCATGATCAGTTTACTTCTTCTTCAGTTCCATCGCTCTGTGTATTACACATTAATTAGCTAAGATTTTGACAAGACCACTTAGCAAGCGCTGTGTTGGGAGCTGGATGGACAAATGAGGCAGTTTTGGTTGTTATTAAAACAACATGAATCGTCTGTTTTTAGTATTAGGTGGCAGTGCCAACCAAACAATAGTCTGCATTTGCCTTCCATGCCAAGACACTTAGCTTAGAGGATGTGATCATTTTTCTTTTTCACTTCCAGATAAGGGGTGGAGAATAGTTTTATGCTAACTAAAAGCGTGAATGTTCTGTAGCCTACCAAGTTCTGCAGGTTATGTAACATAGCAGTAATCCTAAACAACAGTAGAAGCCTCCAGATCGTGTGTACCAACTACTAGCACATATGGACCATCCTTCAAAATGTAGCCTTCAGCTGTATCGTCTAACAACTGAACATACAAACAAGATTCCTGTGCCTACTGCTGCCAGTATGTTTCTGTTGTGACAACAAGTATAATTATATTGACACAGACCCATAGTCTCCTCCCAATATACTAGGGAATTTTGATGATTTTATATAGTATGTATATGTATATGTATATATATATATACACACACTGTATATACACATACTGTATATATACACACGGTATATACTGTATATAGACACAGTTTAGACACGCATTTTGTATACAGTAAATAGTGCATTTAAAATTTGATCATACTCCTAATTCCAGCCCCTGTGGGATTGTTGCAGAATGAAACCGTATCAAGGAAGGCTCAAAGGCCTTTTAAAAGGCCAGGGGCTGTAACAAACGGATGATGAAGGTGTCTGGGAACATCTGAACTGGTTTATTCCTGGAAAACAATAGCACAATTGTGGCTTGTGAACATGCAGTGACTTGAAATAATGCTTTTTATCATTATCATGATTTAAAAATGGGTATTGTGTGTTTATGTATTTGCCAGAGGGGGCAGTGCGAAGTTAAGATGGATTTGTGTAGTAGGCATGTTTTGTCCAATCGTCTTAGTATGAAGTACCATGGATTTGTTCAGTCCAGCCATGACCTTAGGGCCTGTACAAATACACTCCACAGTTGGGTGTTTTAGCATATGTACAGTAAATTCCTTTTATGGAAGTTATAATTATGCATTCACACAAAGAGGGAGGCAAACAGAGGGAGTGTAATTGTAAATCACCCAACTGTGGAGTGTAAGCTATACATCTGTCTACTCTATAGGCTACGTCATGATATAGTTTAAGGGTTGTTTCTAAAAGTGTTTCCAGAGCATAATGTTTTCCTCATCTCTCTTTCTAGTAACCCTATTATGGATATCTTCAACCCACATCTGACTGCGTCTGGTTGAGCCTGGTCCCGCCCTTTGCGCGCCCCCCATCAACGGGATTCGAAGGCGCACGGAGAGGGAGGGGGCACAGCTCGGAGCGTGGGCGAGGGAGAAACAAAAACGTGACTAGGCACCCAAAGCGTCGTGTTATGCAACGACTGACCTACTAACATACATTTAGACTAGAGAGTCAGAGAGAGAGAGAGAGAGAGAGAGAGAGAGAGAGAGAGAGATAACCAAGTCACCACCAACATAACATCGGAGGCATATTCAAAATAAGCGGCACAGTATTCACGTTCTCCCACCTGCACTAATCGGAGAGCTAGAATATTGAATGGGACGGACGCGTCTGAAAGGAGGAGACACCAACGGCACAAAAGGAGTTCTTGAGCAGCATCTAGGCTTTCGTTGCGTTGTGTGGATTCTAAATTTAAACACAATTGGTAAGTTTTCTTTTTTGTTTGTTTGTTTGTTTGTTTGTTTGTTTGTTTGTTAGTTTTTCTTTGTATGTTTATCATATCGCAGCAACTGTCAACTGTCTACACACACAAGGCATTTCAGTATCGTACTGATTTCGTTATAAGCTTTAAATATAGACTAGTAGCGTATTGTGTTTATTGTTTGTGTGGTGTGACTTCGCTCTTAGTGGCTGTTGCAGGCTTAAATGGTATAGGTTTGATTCGTGCTTGTGCGCATTTTCTGAATGTCGAGGCGAGGCTGTTTTTATTTAGTTCATGGTGAATGGGCAAGCATGCGGGATGCATGGAATTCCTTCAGTAAAGGTGCATGCAAGGCACTTGTTCGCAGTAGCCTATAGCCGGGGTGGGTGGGGGGTAGCCTATAGCCATATGTTTTCGGATAGGGCACAGCCGTACTAATGTAAAAGGTCTAGCAATTTGATTATATAATGGCTATAATTATCATGATGTATGTTTTCATCATAATTAAACAATATGTAATTATTCGGGGATTGTTGTGATGCGTATAGGACCGAGTTACTTCTTCCATTTCTGCAGTAATACACGTGCGTGTCATAACAGAAATAACCTGGGCAATACATAATATTTATAGTTGCCACAGCTAACATAAATATAAGGATGATGACCACTATTGACTGACTATGTTAAATAGGTTTTAAACAACAAAAGGTAGGCTATATGACACAAAGGTGTAAACGTCAATACTTATATTATTATTATTATTAATAATATTAACTGTTGTTGTTGTTATGATTATTATTATAACACAACATATTGTATTGTCACAATATAGAATTGTATACTCAGTCAGCTCGAATGAGTTGTGCATGAATGATTTTGGATTAGGCTAGTCCACGCGGACAACTGAAGAAAATATTCCCATGCAAGGGAAGGACACAAAAAATCCAATGCAAAGGAAGGGCACACTTCCCGCTGTCACGTGTAGTAGCTCTTTGTAAAGATTAACGCGGATATACAGCCTTCAGGTTAACTCTTAAATCGCAGACTGAGGCAATCAAAACCATAACTTAATTGCGCAATGCCTTTTGTTGGGAATTGATGGAATTAGGAATTAAAAGTCGTAGAAAGGATGAAGAATGCTTGAATGGATTTGGAAACTGGCCAGCCTATATTTTTCAGGTGAGCTGAGTCAAATATCGACCAGATATGTTCTTAGATTCTATCAAAGTTGTTAAATATCAAACAATTATTAGACAGGTGTAAATATTTTAGTTATTGTTATTATTAGTAATATTAATAGTAACATACTCTCCCAGTTACTACAGTAATACACTACTACAATTAAGGGCGAGGTTTAACAAAATCGAGTTACAATTGTAGGAATATAGATTTTATCCTAAAATTATTTAAATTAAGGTTAGTGTGTGCAACAAAGAAGCCATGCCGAAGCTGGTATCTCCCTTGCAACGTGATTGCGTGCGTAATACGCCTTTGTATGCCTCTGTTCCATCGTAAAAATATAGTACATTTCTCCTGCCTTAAAGATCGCCATCAGAACAATGTATATGCACGTGGCTGCGCTACTTGGTTGCAGTCCGAAAGAGTTACCAATGCAAGAATGTCAAACGATACAGTGGCTACTCATACTCCCTCGTGTTTTCTTTGTTAGAGGAAAAGCAAGTCAACTCATTTATGAGATTTAGCATATTTAAGATTTTGAATGTGAATTTGAATTTTTCGATTAAAACCTTATTTTACACAACGGGCTTTGTGGTTATCACACCGTACGTGGGGGTCGTCTACCCCCCCCCCCCTTTCCATGCAGCATTTGTTCTCAAGCGATGGCATGCGTCAGGGCGTCACATGCATTCCCACATTTAGCCATTACAAAATCAATGATGTTGTAATTTACGAATTACCAATGTGAACAAACAATGGTAGTGGTTACTATACATTCGCTTCAGTTAATTGTATAATGTCCTGCACGTTTCCTGAAGGGCAATGCGTAAACGTGGAAATCTGAGCCCTTGATTTTACGCGTCGGTCTAAGTTATACTATTGACATATTGGTATGAAGTTATGGCAGAATCTAAAGGTTATGCGAGTTGCATAATACATTAATTAAATAATGAAAATTGATTCAAGAGGGCAGGAGAGATTACGCAATCAGCGGAAATAGTCTGTAGCTATGCCGCTGTGCGCTACCGCTGTGAAGAGGGTTCTGCCAGTTGGTTGGCGCATACACAGGGTTTCTATGCCAGCTCCGAATGTAGGTCACACTATTCCTAAGGGAGGAGGGTGATGCGCAGCTTTGCCGCTGTCTACGAAGACGAAATAACCCCCCCATCAAAATAAACCCTCTCCGCCATAACAAAGGAACACGCCATTCATGCAGAAATAGAAAAACAGATTGGCAAGCAGATAAAAAGCCTGCGACCAAAGAAAGATTTTGGTTTTCGCCTTCTGAAAATCAAAAAGTAAACTTATAAAATGACTAAATGTAATGTTGCACCACTACACATAAAATATCAATGCATATTTTCGGCTGATTTTGCAGACAAAAATGCGTAATGTCTGTGACTAAGGTGAAATTGGTTACCAGTATCAGATGCAAGGTTGTTAAAAAGCATCTGTCTAACTTAACAAAATGAATATATACTGAGGCAGGGAGTTCCTGGTCACACTTTCCACCCTGTCCTATACTTTCGTGGCCTTAGCTTCCTGGGGGTTTACGATTATAAAAGATGAGGACTGCGCTTTGTTATTGTGCCATGGTTTGGAGCCAGGGAGTGCCGAATTACTGCGTTTAGTGGGCCAGGAGAACGCATGTGACTGGGAAAACACATGGACCCGGTCACTTCGTCTCTTCCCTTCCTTTTTTAAATGAGGGGTGATGCAGATGTGAAGAGGCTGGCTTGGAGAGACTATCTGTTTGACGCCTGAGCTTGCCTCTCCCCTACTCTGGAAGATAAGAGTCCGCCCATAAATGTAAAATAGAAAATAAAAAAACATGATGTCTTGGGGGGGGGGGGGGGGGGGGGGGGGGGGGGGGGGGGGGGGGGG
>JAOEGT010070295.1:0-16258 GCA_025447795.1 Speoplatyrhinus poulsoni
AGCGAGAGAGAGTACCCACTGTAAAAACAAGTTATAGAAACAAGACCACTTGGGCAGGTAAGGTGGGCATGTTCTGTGTGTGTGTGTGTGTGTGTGTGTGTGTGTGTGTGTGTGTGTGTGTGTGTGTGAGTGTGTGTGTCCTTTGGTTTATCCTTCCATTCTTCAGGTGCCTTGACAAGGTCCATGCATCACTTAGCCTACGGCTGTCAGGCATGTTCCATCAGCCGAAGCTGGCAGGGAGATTAATGGCTGTCCTAATCTCACATTTAGAGCTTGCTAATAGGTCGAGCCACAGACAGGCTGCTGTTAGCACGTGTTTGTACCCCAGTAAGACACCACACGTCTAAAATAGGGAGACCTCAGTCACTTGTGTGTTGGTCGTGTTATCTTGTCCCCAACCCCCGACAACAATGTATGTCAAACTTCATTATTTATATGCGTATTATATTGTTTTTGCTACCCTGATATTATTTGAATATATATTTTTTTCTTCTACTAGGCTACTGTATATGCTCTATTTTTGGACACTGGGGAAGCATCTGTTAGACGTCTGCTCAACACATCTGTTTGACATGTGGACCTTGTGCGAAGATTCTCTTTTTGCAACTTGGACCTAATTTTCCTACATTTTTCTGTCTCAGCTTCTATTGATCTTAATGTTATTTCTCTATACAATCACATCTCATTATCACTATTCAATCACAATAGTCTATAATAATATTTGCCCTAATATCCCAATTGCATTACAAAATATGACATAATTTAAATAAAATAATTGGACTCTGGTTTACTTTTTAGATATTTGCTAATTAGAAGTTATTGAATTGTTGCTTTATTTGGTCACTTGGAGCAAAGCTAATAACAAAGATGGTCCCAGCACCACACAATAGAGGAGATTAATTTCCCCAACGGGCTCAATAAATACTGTATTTAATTATGCGTGCCTTGTCCAATTGTGTTCCTCACAGGTTGCACTCATTTTGTTCTTTTGAAAGTAATTCCCTAGGGAGATAAAACACTGATTGTGCTTAGATATTGAGCTTATATACTGGTAAAAATATCATGTCATATAATATAAAAATATATCAAGTTCATGTTTCCTTGAAACATGAACTTGTGCTTATCAAGCTGAGCACTGATACATGCAGAGGCGTCATAATGTTCAGCTACACTGCATTATTCTTCTTGAGGCATACATGCTGACAGGGTGAGGGTCACACATGGCCCAGCCTTGGTCAGAGCAGCAGTTACTGTGTCACTGTGATTCATTAGGTGAATCACTATGAGAAACTGAGCAACTCTTTAATTTGACTGGATGCTTCCTTATGCGCCAGCACTAATGCTGCCTCATTGAGGAGAAAGATGGAGGGTTGAATGGGGTAGTAAAAACCTTTGTGGCTCAATTGGTGGGATCTAAGTCACATGCATCTTATATTTTACATTAACGATTTAATGAATTGCTAATGTGAGATTACATCTGCTCTTCGCATGGAATTGGTTCTCGTTAACTACCTGGCTGGTTTGCCAAATCTCTGGGATTTTGTGTTACAATGGGCATCTATTGCTGTGCAATCCAGACAAAAGGTGATGTTTAGGGGTATTACAGCAAAAAAGACGCATATCAGAAGATGGACCCAGTAGAATTAAATTGTCATATTTTAAAGAATGATACATTATGCATGGCTAAGAACATGAATTAAACCTCCCTCTGTGACCAAGCCAGCCAATTATTCCCACTTACATGATGTAACCTATTACCCACCTTGCCTGCCACTCACGCAAATGTTGATGTGTGTTTCCCTGGAGAGTCTTTCTCAGCTTGCTCTCTTTCCGTTTGATTTCTGCTAGAAATCACATGCCTGGTTAGCCCTTCCAAATCCCATTGGTTGGCTGATTAATTGTCTGAGGAGAGGATTAAAGGGAGACAATAGCATTACTCTTGTATTATTAACGGCTCTTGTCTTGTTTAAAGGGAGTGGATCGGTCCATTTGCGTGACTTGTTTTTGTTCCATTTTTATTGTATCACCAACCTATTAGCATCTTTGTTGGACTGTATAACCACATTTACATGAAATAACAGTTAGTCCCTTATGAGAACATGACAAAAGGATAAATCTCCAAATGCTCCTGTGCTCCCGAAACCAGAATATAATCATCATATCCCACATCTAGTATGGCCTTATTTAAGATAGATCTTTGTAATATTGTGTGGCCAACCTACTTAAAGTCAAAATATTTTAATAAAAGTTTTATTACATGCTCCACTAAATATCTACACATTGAATTTCACATTAATAGTCCATTGGCTAAATACATTTAAAATATATCAAAAGTATATTGAAAAACACAATCTTTACTGAATCTTTTGAACATTGTATGGATTTTTACATGTGTTGAATCATGTTCCTAATTCACATTAAAGGCAGGGTGCGAACACTGGGAGAGGAGACAAGTTCTTTTTTTTTTTCAATAGTACCACACAAATTTTGTCAACCTAACAATGAAAATGTTAATCCAGTTTCGGAACATCAATGGCAGCAGACATTCCTGAGAGCGTTAGCGAGTGCCGTTTGGAGAATTTCATCATTCGGGCGGGAGTGAATTTAGATGGTGTAATGATTTTTTAATTAGGACGCATTGTTTGTGATTACACACAGGAAATGCTATTGAATTAAAAAGGCTAAAGGGTAATTAATTGTCCCAATAGTGTTATGAGGGTGGCTATCCAGAATTTCTCATACATGAGGGCCCTTCAAAAGCTTTCATTATCTAGCTTGAAGTCAGCATCTTGTGAGGTGATGATTTTGCACTGTCCTGAGCTATTATGAGGCCTGAATGGGAGCTCTTGCCCATAAAACTATTGATCTATAAAATAACTATATGCGTGTACTGGCTGAAAACACTGATGAAACCCCTTCAACCAAATGTATCTATAGTGCAGGGATGTATAAGAGCAGGAGCGAGTGTGTGGTTTTTAGCAGATATATCTGAGCATAAGCATGTCTCAAAAGTTCAGTGTGCTTGAGGCATGGGGGCTTTCAGGGTAAGTGTCATATGACATTCTAACACACTCACAAACATACAAACACAGACAAGCACACGCACACACAAGTAACAGGAAGGATGTGTGACACAATGATATGTTTATTGAGAGGCTTTGGATAATAGAAAAAGGTGGACACTGCAGCTTAACTGTCACAACCATTGACATAAATATTGACACGATGGCTGTCCTTTTGTTAAAGACTCATACGCGCGCACACACACACACATAATACATTCACTCCAACCCAACACTAGAGAAATAACTGACAGCATTGCACAAAGACAAGACAATATTACAGTTTTCTACTAGTCCATTTCTACATTAAAATTTACAATTACACACAAAGTAGGGATGTTTTCTTAGGCACAGCAAAAGCAGTAATATTTAAAAGGCAAATAAACAAAAAGTCCATAATCAAAAAATAAACTAATTTCACACGTTGCGTTTCCCATTCTGTGGGACTCAAATATAATTCTTAAAGTTAATAAAGTAATAAAATAAAACCTTCAATGTAGAGGAAGACAGTTGCATGTTCAGGCAAGGTTTTCAACGATCTCTCATCATGAGAATAAAGATCCAGTTCCTCTGGTCACCCCTTTATATTCATCCACTGTTCATGTTGTTTATATTTTATAGCACACTCTTTCTGTTTCTTAACTGTAAATATAGATATTTAAGATTGATAGTACTCGGGAATCAAACATTTAATATAAATGCCATCCCAGGCTGGTTAGTAATAACTAGAGCATTTACAGTGTACACTGTTCTTTTTCACAGCTATGGAAAAACGTATTCCACATGTAGACATCAATTACTTGTTTGCTCTTGTTCCGTTATGTTCCATGCACAGTACTTTTTAGTTTGGTTACATACACTACACATGTGAATAGTCTCAATGTGCAGCAACCTCCACAAACACCTGGGAAGGAATAAGACTGTTCTCTCTTCCTCACTTAACACCTGGGAAGGAATAAGACTAGTGCCTTCTGATAAGACTTCCTCGCTTTAGGTACTGTGGTAAAAGGCTTGCTTGTCTTTTGTGTTTAACCGCACATTTCTAACATTTTGGTGAGAAAAAAATTGGTGTGTGTGTGTAGTGGGAGGAACAGAAAAGTGGCAGAGAAGTGTGTGAGGCACTCAGCACATATGAGGGACCGTGTTGGTTTCAATCTTTAGAGCCAATCTGGACACACTTCGAGGATCATAGCTTTTAAGGTCATGAGTAGGATCAGGCCGTTTTCGCAACAAGTTAAGCAACAATGGGGCTAGTTCACTTTTATGTTATGGGAAAACATATGGTAAGGAAAAGAGGTATTAACAGCCTGTCCTTTATGTCTGAACAGTCACACAGAAACAGCAGACAGCTTAAAAGAAGCACACATTTCCAAGTACAGTAGATTAACAATCACACTGATGGGATTCTGCAGCATATGTACATTCTGGGACATCATCAACACTAGACAGAGATATTAGGCCACGTGGAAAATTATTTGACCTCTTCATCAGCAGTCTAAGCAACCCAAGATTTTGCTGACACCCAACAGCTCTGCTGGTTGAATAAGTGACCACGTGACACTATTGCTGCAGATACAGTAGGTCATATTAATATGCTCAATGCTAGCATTCAAATGAATGCTACATACAGAGCAATGACTTATTGATAGTGAAATAACTCTAATTCCAGTCTTGTTTCAAGACCTTCTCCAATATTCTTGTATTCTTCACAGTAAACATGGTATATTGCAGTGGAGGTGACATGGTGGTGCAATTCACAATGTGGGTGCATGGTGTGCTGATATAAGCCTATGCCGGGATGTACTGCTTCTAAAGAACCTGTGTGTTTGAGTTAATTCTGCAGATGAAGCTGAATTCTCACTACTGGGAAATCACAATGCCACAATGCAATGGGGGGGGGTCAAACGAGGAAGCAGCAAGGGTTCTACAGTATTTCTCCCCTCTCTTGCCCCTCTCTTGCCTTGACCGACCCAAAAAAAAACAGCATTGGTCATTGTGCTATTCATGAACATGAATTTAATCCATAACCATGATTTATTCCTTAAGCATTTACACACAGAGAAGCATGCACGCGCATGCACACACACACAAATCACAGGCAGAGAAAACAATGCAGAGTAACACTGAGCACAGAACACAGGTAGGGCATTGCTCGTTTTTTTTTTTTAAATAGTAACATAATGATTGCTATGGAAACAAGAAGAGTTGGCAATTGAGAGAAAACCTGCCTTGTGTGAATAGATGGCTAGAAAGGGCAGTGGATCATTTTGGAATATTTCTACATTAAACAGATTCAGGTGGAAATTGTACTAGTTATAACTGGTAGTATAGCGGGAGTATATTGGCCAGTTAACAGTCCTTGATAAGAGATGAATTCCCACAATCGACCACGTTATGGTCAGAATATCGGACTTAGCTAGGTGTGTATACTGTGTGCGTGTGTGTGTGTGTGTGTGTGTGTGTGTGCGCACGCAGATGTGTGTTCACAGTGGGAGAAATAAAAAGTCCACTCCCAATCCTGTATGGAACAAAGGGAGGGATTTACTGAATAACCAATCACAGTTCAGCGGTAGATGTCAGATTGTCAACACAAACAGCTGATATAAGTTGCATGGAAAAAAAAAAATAAAATAAAAGATGGACAGAAGAACAGATGATAGTCTGTCTTCTCTCAGTTCACAGGCTTGTCCCAACAGTCTGTGGCTGGCTTTCCACAGGCTTAGCTGCAAATGGGGGTCAAGAGTCGACGATGATGTCATCTCCCTGCGCCCGTTGATCCAATATCCACCAGCGTCTTTTCCTTCTAGAGTAGGAGACAGGGCTACATACAGTACAGTGGCTGCACCCTCCGCAGGAGTCTGGGGATGCCGAACACACACACACACACACACACACACACACACACACACTAAATATTAACTTAACAAACAACATGAGTTACACTACATTACCACATACATAAAACAATGCGTCCATAAATTAAACAATAAACATGCAGCCTGTGAACCACAGGCCTGAGGATTTGTTTGTGTGTGTGTGTGTGTGTGTGAGAGCCCCAGAGGACCACTCATGTCACTGTATGTCAGTCAATAAACAAGCCTCGGTGCAAGTGTGTGTGTGTGTGTGTGTGTTTGTGCGAAAGCCGGGGTAAGTGTGTATTTGCAATGAACTCTGTGTAAGCTGTGAGACCTGGAGCAGAGTTCCGAGAGCAGCGAGGGGGGCCGTGCATGTGTGTTAGCCAACGGAGGTAAACAAGATCTTAGAGTAGCTATAGAGTGCCCTTGAGCTGCACAGAGGCTGAAGTAGCTGTGCTGTGTCCAGTATGTGTTTGAAGTTTTCCTAACTGCTTGCTGAGAGCAACATACTGTATTTACATTTATACGGTCCCGTATCGTATACATTTGTTTCCAGTTGTGTTGTCAGTTGTGATGTCTCAAAGGACCGGTTAGATTTGCCCCAAGGTATGACATCATTTTTCGATTGCAACCTATTATCTGTGGCAGTTAAGGCTGTGCAATTAATCAAACAATCACAATCACAAAAACAATATAATCGATTAATAATTTTTCTCAGAACGTTTGGCAAGCAAACTCTTATTTTGTCTTGTGTTCTTAATGACACGTGCACTTTCACCACTCGAGGGGTTAAAGTGAAAGATCAAAGGGAAAAGGGAAATTTCACAGTTGAAGGTGTTTTCACTGTTGATTTGTCACTGTTTTTTATTTTTAGTGCAGTATCTGGAAAATTTTTTCCAGAGTCACAGAGTTATCTGATTCCTTCCAAATTTCAGCAGCCCTAGTGGCAGTATAGGTACTGCCGCTCCCATTCATACTGTATAGCCAATGAAATCAGGGCATGATAAAAGAAAATGCAAAATCAACCAAAACAGAATGTTCAGCTCTAAGGGTAAAAAGCCTACCCAAAATGACTATGGGGCCTTTAAATCAGTGATACTCAAAGTGGGGTCCGTGGACCCCTGGGGCAGGGCTCCAGACTGCGACAAATTAGTTGCATTTTGCAACCATTTTTGGGAAACAGTGCGACTAAATATTATATCTTGGCGCACCAGTGCGACTTCCAAATATGGTCGCGTTATTATTGTTATTATTATTACCGCCGTTGCTTCATGTAGTCTCAAATCTGCGGAGCTGTCCGCTTACTGCGATACTATAACGTCAGTATTGCCATAGGGATGGTGCACCGTGTTCCCCTCCCTGTTCAGCTCTACTTTTAACCACTTAACTCCTGCTTTCAGCCTCGCAGACATCAAAACAACATGTGAGCATCAACGGGTCAGATCTGGGTGAGTTTCTTTATGAGATTTTCCAAAATAAAATAAAATAAAAGGTTCTCAGCCAGGCTGCAAACGTTTCTACTGAATCTATAGAATGTGGCTATACAGTGCCCTCTGCAAGTAGTAGTGGGTCAAAGGCATTGCTATATGCTATTATAACATTTAAAGTCGTGTCATTTTATTTAATGTTTACATATTGAACCTATTCCTACCTAAGAACTCAGAACGCTGGTGTAGGCTCACGGGCACGTTGAAATTCACTTTGAACGTCTGGCAACGCTGCCATTGGGAAGTGTTAACAGTTATTTCCTTAAACTGGGCGTAGACCTCTGACCTATGGTTACTATTGGACGCCGTTGCTACAACTGCTTTGATTGCCTCATCTAGCTCTACCACCATTTCAAACATGCTTCACTAACCCACTGTGATTGGTTTGCCAGCAAGGTGGCTGTGAAAACGACAGTGCGCGCAGGGTTTCCAGACTATAGAATCTCGTTTCAGAAAATTAATCTGAGAGCAATTGTCAGGCTGAGCCAGGCTACACGAGCAAAAACCTTGCAACAACCTTCCCCCCCTCCACTGCTGAAAATATCTGACCTGGAGGAAACAATGAAAAATAAGAATGAGCTGCATTGCATCGATTAGTGGTGCACCTAATTTTTGTGCTGGTGCTCCTAAGATAAGATTCAGTAAGGTGAAAAAGTGAAAACAGTTAGTATGGAACCCTGACCTGGGTTTTTCTTACATTTTTTTAATAAAAGTGCATATATGTGTATGGCAACTATTTGCGCCAATAGAACAAACATATTGTGTCCATTACTCACTTTACCTTTTGGACAATAAAACCTCTAATTTAATTGTTTCACATCACGCCATCATAATCCGTAATAATGCGATACTTCTACACAGCCCTGGCTCCGTAATTAGTAACATAAACAAAGTGTTGAATAGCATAGCACTACGCTTTGCTTCACAATGCATTTCGATGTGTGTTGCGGCACCGCGGAGGACCACGGAGCAATACTTTGAGCTCAAAGTTAGCAAGATTTACTTTCTTGCTAATGCCTTTAAGTGATACAATTATGAGGGGGTTCTTGGAAAATGTTCTTCCCTGTAAGGGGTCCCTGGTCCCAAAAAGTTTGAGAACCCATGCTTTAAATAATATAAAATACATTTTCCAAAAGCATCAGGGAAAAGCACTTAGAGGACAAATGTAAATTCCCCACAGTGAATAAAAGTGTGCCATGGCCCTTAGAAAAATGGGTCTGATAAACTTTTTGCATTTCTATTTGAAAATGTTCCATTAATTGTGATCTTCTGCAACATTGTCTGTGTGACCTACAATGACAATTATGACTTATGGTGAGTACCAGACTATCCTGACCCCCCCTTCTCGCAACACACACACACACGTACACCATACTATCGGGTACCTACTCTGTGTGTGAATGGCTGGAGGTCACAGGCTTGGCTGCCTTTCACACTTTCGGCTCCTAATGTCATTATCAATATGAAGGCTGGTGTGTGAAGCATGGCTGTGAACATCATGACCACATGCTCCATAACATTATGAAATATACTCTCTCTCACACACACAGACAAACACACACACATTTCCACAGTAGCCTGCCCTTAACACTGTTTAAAGGATGCACTTAAGTGTATGTCCTTCGAGTGTATGTCCTTCCTCCTTGTGTGTGTGCGTGTGTGTGGGTGTGTGTTTGCGTGCGTGCACGTTAATGGCCACTTGCTGATTAATGCCTTTCGGTTTTTGGGGACGTCCAAAATGCTGCGCTTGGAGGCAAATGCCTGCAAGGATTATACTTAAACCTTGAGCGGGCACAAGTACACACGCTCACGCACATTCTGTCTGCTACCGGAACCTCCTAGAAACATTAATAACAGCCTAAGGCAAACTGATTTAAGATGCAACAAAATATTCAAAAATATTCCCACTGTGCTTGCTTCCCTTAATTTTATAGCACTTCCGTTTGTAACAAGACAGCATCTACAATAAATTGACCATATAATGTGCGTGCGAGAGTGCGTGCGTGCGTATGTGCAACAATGACTTGTTGAGCAATGTCTGCCGCAGTGTGGGTGTGTGCGTTGTGAGTCAGAACGTACGCAGATATTAGCATATGCGGGAGAGCATGTTTTTTTATCTATTGAAATATACGGAAATAGAGTTTCATTGACATGGTAAGGAGGGTTTTATATGAGGCGATTATTATATACATTTATGCGTCGATATTGTCCCCGTTCTTACTATTCTGTTTTGAACAAACGTGTATTGCTTTGTTGCATTGCAAATGCATCATAAACTGTGATAAACATTTGCAAAACAAACGGATGAAAACAATGGCAGTGGAGCAGAGGAGTACCCTGAACAGCAGTTGTGCCACCACACTCTGTGCGAGGCGGAGCGGTGGCCACAGGTGACGGTACAGACAGGTGTTCACCATGCCCGGGTCCACAGCACAGGAGCTCACCGGGAACCCTCCGTGCTCAAGCTCCCGTTGCAGGTGGGAGGAAAACAGCAGCAGCGCCAGCTTACTCTGACAGTAGGCCGCATGGGCTGAGTAATACTGGCTGAGGATGACGAGGCAGAGATATGGGATGGGGGATAAAGATGGGGGGGGGGGTTCAGAGATTTGTACACATGCTGAGTGCCTGTCGTAAAATTGTACTAAATAGTACAAAAATAATTTTTATTCCACAGTAGGAATAGAGAACAAACTAAACCAATTGATGAAAAGGAACCAAATTAAGACAGTTTGTTGTAAATCAAGTAGCGATGCTGTGGCAGGACCTGAAATGAGCAGTTCATGTTCAAAACACCTAATAACTCAAATCTTACTATTCTACAGAGTGGCCTAAAATACCTTTACAGTTGCAGTTATTGAAGCAAATGCTTTGTTCATTTAATAAATTAAATAAATAATAATAATACAACTTTTTGTTTTCTCCAGTATCCTTGATTTCATTTTAGAGCATGTTGGCTAAGATCTTAAAACATCCAGTATTAAAAACATACAATAATAGTGGAAGCCAAGAAGGGTGCAATGTTTCCACAACACTGTGTGGTGGCATTTCAAATACACTGCAGGTTGATTTACACCCAGACAGGTGCAAGTACACATAGCCAATCACTTAATAAGCAAATGATGCTTTAACTTAATACAGATTATTATTGTTATTATTTTAAATCATCATCTGTGTATCTGTGTTGTTGTTACCTTCGGTTTAGGTCATTTAGTCTGATCTCACCGACCCGGTGGGCAGAGGAAGAGACGCTGACTACACGGGAGAAGGAACCACATTTCCCAGAATCCTTCAGTGTGTTTAGGAGCAGCCAGGTCAACAGGAAGTGGCCTAGGTAGTTGACACCCAGTTGGTGCTCAAATCCATCTTCTGTACGACCCTCAGGAACCAGCATGACACCCGCTAGCAAAACAAACGCGTGTACGGCATGAAATCTCACAGGTTACACACAATTAATGGATACACAAAATTATATAATGAAATATGAATACGTGTGGATATATCCCAAACATGCACATAACAACATATTAAACGCAAGGCAAATCCTTTAGTTACAATGCATTTATTAGACATGCACATGCATTAAACGGGGTGCATAAACATGATGTCACCATTATTGATCAGAATGTGCAAGGGCAAGCCTCGCTTCTTGAAGCGCCGGACAAACTGGCTTACTGACTGCAGTGAGGCTAGGTCCAGCTTCTCAAACTCCACTGGAATGGACACACAGACAGACACACACAGAGTCATAGTCAGAGCCATTGTAAAGGGATTATTTCTGCTAGCCATTTTTGTGTTAGCACATCAAAGCATGTATTAATCACCTCTTACATTGGGCTCTGCTGGCTCTTAAAAGCACAATACTGGCCCCGAACTGCACCCCTCTCTCTCTCTCTCTCTCTCTCTCTCTCTCTCTCTCTCACACAGAATATTACACCTAATGCCTTCTCCAGAGCGCCATCAAAGCTGAACACGCCACTGTATCAGACTAATGTATCGGGAGACAAGAAATGGAAGCAGGGTGAAAGTAAGCAGGTTGTTAAGTTATTGACGTTCACGGTTACTTAGGAAGCACATGTTATGTTGCAACGTGGCTGTAGATGTTATACAAGGCAAGGAGGGTGGGCACACTAGAGCTGTACCTTTTGTGGAAGCTGACAACTAGACAGCGTGTGTGAGTGTCTTGAGAGTGAATGCATGCTTACTGTAAATGCTGCTGCTGTGCTTGCATGGGATCACCTGCTGGCTTCCTTCTCATACAGTAAACCGTGATGTGTTGTGACGTGTCACTGACGCCATGTAAGGTGGCGCACTAACACAGCTTCACCACCAGGCTCGTGGAGTACACTAGTATATTAATATTCAAGGGTTGTTATATTTTGTTTAATCCAAAAAGAGCTGATTACCAAATGGAACATGTTTACTGTAAATGAGGAAACGAAAGATTATACGATATATATGATCAAAAATTATTGAACCACTAGTTGCTCTTTAATCCTCCATTCCTTCCTGGAGGTACTGACACATTACAAGCCAATTCAGGGATTATCCCACCTGTTAGCATGTTCCCATGGCAATACTGGGTAGGGGGCAGCATAGGGTTGGGAGGGATAAAGAGACGTGTTAAACCAGGGAAGTGTAGGCGCTGAGAGGCCTAGGGGAGAAGAGCGGGTAGTCAGCTGCAGGGCAGCCTGCGACAGATGAGTGCAGCTGTCCCAGATGACTGTCCGATAGCAAGCCTTATCTCTTAGCTACGCTACTCAGCCTCAGTGTGTGTGTGTGTGTGTGTGTGTGTGTGTGCTGGCTGTCCTGTCCTCTGAATATGTCCCTCAGCTGCCAGGCATTCATTTTTAGAATGCCCTGTGGGAGGGAAATGCCATCGATCAGGCCTTGGCATGGCACAGACAGAGCCACAGCTGCTACTGCCAGGCATCAATTAAGGCACGAGTGCCTTGCGCCTCTGATCTGCACTAGCTAACGGCTATGACCTTGCTAGCACAGGATAATTAAGGCTCATACTCGGGCTCAGCAATAGATACGGAGGCTTTCTGTCACCCGTATTTCTGCACGTTTTCTGAAAGGTTACGGATACTAATTAAATGGACTTAGTGGCGCAGGGGATGTTTCTTAGGTGGGGGGGATGAAAGTGTGAGGAAAATTACTCAACTTTTAAGCCTGTACAACTATGCTTTTAGTTATTAAAACCAAATATGACGCCAGAGTGAAATCTGTCCCAGCCAGGACTTGAGCCCCGCTCTCCCGCGCAAAAGAGAAACACATTACAAGGTCGCCACCAGAAAGCTATTATAGATAGCACTATCGCATGTATTGACGTATTTAAAAGTAAGATTTATGTAATTTATGTCTGCAGCGCAACTGTCTTGACGTCGTTACACATAGTTATGACATAGACTAGGCTCTACACTGGTCAACAATCCAACATGATCACTGGTCAACAACACAACCCATTATATATGTGTGAGAGAAATCCTGGTGCGCTAAACAAATGTCCAAAGAAAGCCAAGGTAATGAAAACTATAGGAAGTCATAACTAAAAATTATCTTAAAATAAAACAATGTAGACTGACTTGCCCTGTTATGTAAGGATATTGCTGTTCCTGTAGTCTAGCCTACATGTTTGTCATTCATGTGAATTGTCAAGATTGTCCATTGAGACTGGTGGAATTATAAGATAGGCCTACTGTAGCTCTCAAAAGCATTTTGTAGTTCTGTCTGCGTCTCTCTGATATTTCAGAACTATTATTTGCTTTGGAATATAGCTAACTGTCTAACTGTTTCATGTTTAATTTTTCCCTCGAAGATTATTTGTTTTTCAATTGAATTGTTCACATTATAGGTCACATTAAAGGTGGAAAAAGTTCTGACATGATTTATCATGATTCGTCTCATTCTTTTACATCACAAAAACCTGGCATTTTAACAGGGGTTTTATATCCACTGTATATCGTAGCCTACTTGGCGAAGATAATCGACTTCCTCGTTTGATCATCGCATGAACTAAATGATCACCTCCGTGGGGGGAGTGCATGATCTTGTAACTGAAATTATTTACTAAAAACGGCAGTCTTTTAATTTAGATATATACGATCTGTCTGAAATGAAGACGCAGGCCACTGCAAAAGCTCCCAGCTTGCTAGTAAAAAGAATAGGTTACTTATGTTAATTAGGTTAATTATTTTCAACAAACAGCAGCTGAATCTGTGTGGATTTGTAGACTTTTCACATAGCGAACTGTTTGTAACCATTTATCCCCAGAGATTATCATCTAAAGAATAGCTCCTGTCTTTGTGGTTGCGCAATTTACGATACTTTAACCCATTCAGTCCCTGTGTCCATTCATTTGAAGGGATTATGGACATTACATGTTTCTTAGTATCAGACAATCACAATTTAATAATATAACATTTTAATATTGCGTAATAACTGACTGGAAAATGGCTATCAAATCAGGGTCACATTTCTACTTACAGGCCTTTAACTTCGTAGGAGAAAAAGTTGACAATCTCACACGACAGCTATAGCACACAGACATGAGCAATGAGTGAACTATTTCATATTACAAATAGCCTTATGAATTGGTGTATTATTCGCAGCCAACTATTTGCTTGATTTGAAACTGAAGTCGCTAAATAGACAGATTATTCCCTTTAGTTTAGCCTAATACAAAAATAAAAAGGCCTACATTTTAGTACACTACGACGTGACTCGTGACCTGATCTATCCCCGATGGTAAATGAAGCATAACAGACATAATATTTTAGAAGTATATAACCAATTGATATAGTATCTTAACACTTCAGTCAAAGTAATGTGTGAACTGCAGCAACAATTAAGGCCAATATGCTGTATGACATGGCCATGTACATTATGACCTCTTCTGCCATTGGCATGTTTGCTGTTAAAAACATTTGACTCTGAGCTGTTGTCAAGTGGATGTATTGCTTAAAATCCACGCCAAAGGAAAATACACATGGAAGTGTTTTGACAGTGACAGTAGTAGACAGTTGTTAGAAATTGATGTATTTATTGTTGTTAAGTAAGCATAAATACATTTGCCTTCAGCAGACAAGAAGTTCTAGTTTCCGGATAATGGTGGTACTAGACGTAGTGACAATTCTGTTAATTCCCAGCTCGCTTTAAATGTGTTTACGCTAAAACTGACATGGGGTCGCAGTAGAGAATGTGCCAGTTAAACTCAAGTGGCACAGTGCTAGTAATGTGCCAAATAAAACATAATATTGTGCTATAGCTACACTTTCACTGTTCATTACAAAATTATTGATAGTTCGCCTTGTCAGACGTGTGCTGCTTTAAATGGAATAAGGTGCTGATTTGATTAGTCGTTAACTGAAGACACCTACAACTCCTACTGATAATTTATTCATACTAATCCAAACCTTTGAAAACCATAGCGTAGCTTGAATCTAATAAAGACCTCTTATACTGTAGCACCCAGAGAAGCTGGTATAATTGGTTTCACTTAATAGAGTGAGAACAAAACAGTAGCATCAACGTTTATAAGGTGTTGGGCACAGTTCCAGCGTGATCTACCAGCAGATCTATCAGCTATCAGCTATCAGCTATCTACCCTGATCAGCTATCAGCTTGAAAGGAGGTGTGCTGTTCAACCTGCACTTGTACTGCTGATGGAATGATGCACTCTTATGTCAAGGTGGCTATGGATCAAATGTGGTTAATATACTGAGGCTGTCCGCACAGCGACAATGCAGTGCCCTGTCGTTGTGAGTCACAAAGCGTGCACACTCGGAAGGTTTAAATTAAAGCTGTATAAAAAGACACTTTAACATGCGTGTTACACAGTATCCAAGCAGACATTAAATGGACACGCAAATGTGCATTACTGCATTTAATAAGATACCGTGGTGGAAATCAGCATTACAAAAGTGCAGATGTGGAAGTGTGAAACCCTGAGAGTGCATTCCCCTCGACCATCTGAGTGTTGAATGATGGGGACCCCTCTCTAATCTCCCCCAATGCTCTCATATGATCGCATTACTTCTGTGTGTTAGCTAGAATACAAATACAGAGCTGAGAAATGCAGGGTTCATTTTAGTACACATGCACGTGCTACACACACACCAACAATGTCATAGCCTACAGTAAAACAAGTCACACCCAAGAGGCTAAATGGCAAAGCAAATTATTGTCAATACCAAACAAACAAAGTAAAAAAAACAAAGCAGATTCTAGAAATAATTCTAATTGGAGGCAAAGAGCTCTAGGAAATTGTATGTTGACAAAATAACGTACTTTTAGAGGACGCACAGAGCTTAGAAATAAAATGTGAGTGCTTGTGCGAGTGAGAGTATTTTTATGTGTTAAACAGGCTATGCACGCACAGACACACACACAAAATACAGCTACCCACACAAGAAAATAAGTAGAAAGATGCATATGCACGCACACACACACACATTCCACATTGTTAATCTAGGTTTATAGTTTGAGGCACAGTTGTTTCTTTCAAGTGCACCGTGGCTAAAGTTAGTGGACAGAGAGAGTGTACAGAAATACTCCATATCTGTGTAGGTGCCGTGGTGTGTGTTTGCAACACTCAAGAAAATTCCACAAGCCTCATTGACTAAGACCAGATGCAGTCATTACAATAATTTCATGGTTCTTTGAAAGAGTCCATTACCTTCCCTGCAGTGGTTCTCTGTGTGTGTGAGTGTGAGTGTGCGTGTGTGTGTGTGTGTGTGTCACGCTGACGTCCCGCGGCGTGGCCGCGCCGTCCCCGCAGTACTGATAGCCGGTCTGCGACAGGTGGCAATCAGGGCCTCCCACACCTGTGTCTTGTTCATTGATTGTTCCCCTG
>JAOEGT010070306.1:0-16258 GCA_025447795.1 Speoplatyrhinus poulsoni
TCTCGCTCTCTCTCTCTCTCTCTCTCCCTAATTTCAACTCGCGTGCGCAGACAGCCGAGTGGCACGCTCACAGCAGGCTTTCCCTAGCACAGGCTACACACACACACACACACACACACACACACACTGAGAGCAAACGAAGGGGGGTGTTGTTGAGACTGCAGCGGTGATCACGGCATCCGTCTCCAGCACTGTGCTGTAACAGACTACAGGCTAGTTGGGCTAGTTAGGCAGCCGCACATAACAAGGGTGGAAACGGTGCTGTGAGCTGCTGATGAGCACAGCAGAAGCGGTTGACCGTGCGTTGCACGTGCCCGCTTGTGTGTCAAAGGCACAGGTACACGACGGCAGGTGGCAGTGTGAGCAGAACACGGAGGACGAAGAGAGGCGACGGAGTGAACGAGTGCCTAACCATGTACTGGAGAGCCAGAGAGCATGACGTGCGGTGGGAGAGAGAGAAGGGCGGGATCAGGAATGAGCTCGTGGAGCGCAGCGGGAGAATGGAAGTGCACTGGACCCCCTCCACCCTCTTCCCCCGCCAGCCAGTCTCCTTCCATAACGACCTGAGAGGAGCATGTGGGAAGAATAGAACAGAAAGAGAAAAGGACACGTCAGAAATAGAAAATAGGCTAAATAGGAGACAAATGGGCCCCGAAGTAGGAGTACAAAAGAGAGGGGGTTTATCAATGTAGGAAAATGGAGACCGGAAAGGAGTGCTGGACAAGATAGAGAATGGGAGAAGGCTGCTTGCTGAGTCATGACCGGTACTCATACATTCATCATAAAACATGCACTCTTTTTAGTACCTTCCTGTCCTAAAAACCAGAGAGGAGGGGGAGGATGAGGGGGAGGAGGGGGAGGAGGGAGGATAATGATGGGCCAGTGAAAAGTCAGGTGAGCTACCCTGCCTCAAAATTCCTGGCCAAGCAGTTGTGACACGGCTGTTGTATCCAGTACTTCATTACATGCTCTGCTGACTAGCACTCCTTCATGCTAAGCATTATAAGCAGTATTGTTCACAGGAACATACATGTATCTGGTCTGGCCAATTATTTATTAAATGTCCTAATGCTAATAATGAAACAATATGCCGTGCTAATATTATTTTATATAAACGAATACGATATACAAACCCACACCACACACATACTATTGGATACGAAATACTACGCTTTTGTTCCATGAATATAACACACGTTCGATAATGCAAATGTCGGCTGATGAAGATACTTTAGATATAATTTTAATAAACAGTATTTTGGTATAATGATGTATAAACATTTAATATAAATGAAAAGTTAATGATACTAAAAAGATACAAACATGATTGCAAAGGTTATAATTGTGAAGAAATCATATGACATAACATAAATAATGTTGCTTTCTTCCAGACAACCAATTGAACATATATGGAATTTAGGATGAAACGAGTTGAACCATTTCAGATGGGACCATACTGTAGAGTTGTATCAGTGTGATCATCTGTAAATCTAGTTTTGCTCCTCTCCGCATCTTGGCTCACACGTCCACCAGACCAAAGGGGACCTTGTGTGCGCGTGAAATATGAATGGTTTTGTACGAAGCTTGCAGTGGGTTTGAATGGCTCACGGTGTCATACTACGAGTTTCGTTTGGGGCCCCAGGAAATTTTCCACTGTTGGTTTTTCCACTCCAGGTGATTCATTGGGACGGGGGGCGGTGTGTGTGTGTGCGCGCAGATGTAGGTGTGTGTGTATGTGTTCTGTGTGTGTGTTTAAGCAGCTGTTTTAATTAAAGGCGTACTCTCACCAAGAGTTAATCTGGTCTTGTTGGAGGAGGTTGGTTCACCAAAACCCAGTTCTCTCAACTTTCACTCCACTAACAGACTTTATCTATGAGGTTTAACATGCAGCTTGGGACTTTGGCAGGTTTAATTACCGTGGTGTTGAGCTATGGCCATGTAGCTGGAGTGATTGATGAAGATACGGTTGGCTCTTAGTCTTTTATTATAATGGTTGTTCAGCTGTGTTTTATACAATGTCTGGGATGAAGTCAGGACTCATGGTTATGTCTGTGCCAAGTTGGACCCAACATTACATGTGGCCTTAATGCAATGCGAGGATCTGCTCTCTATAGACCTCAGCTGTGAGTGTCTCCACTCAGTACAGCTCTGTCAGAACGCCACTTCTGCTCTATAGACTAGTTTTATAGCAGACCCTACCTACTCAAGGTCAATATTTGATCTTGCCAGAGACCATCATTCACCTTTGGACGCTGTAAAAATACACATATTGTTTTGCACTTCCATCATGCCACTGGGAACGCACCAATGGCAGGTTTCTTTGCAAAATGACCAATGATTAGAGGAAGACAATTAGGGCTGGACTTTCCTTTATTTAAGACATTTATAGTCTATACAATGTCTACAGTATACAGTATATGACAATATAACATTGTGTTTAATAATGTTTTCTGTATCTATATGCAAGTATTATTAATGTTTTCCCTCCAGCCGCCATGATGTTTCTTGTTTAAGAGGAAGCACGACAACACTGTTTGGTGTGAACTGAAAGAACTGGAAGGAATGAGAATTGTACAAAATAACTAATGCATCATAACTTTACCGCTCATCTATATTTTGTGTGTGTTCATGGTGGGAAGGCACAAGAAACGTGCAAAAGTATAACAGTGTTTAATAAAAATAAAAAAACAGATTGAACGGACAAACCCTTTGCGACGTCACCCATACTGTAGCTTTTCTCAAGAACAGGTCTGAAGACAGTGCTGTGCTGGCTCTGGCCATCTTTACTGTACCATCCTCCTATCCATTATAATGGGATAAAAATATGGCTAGTATATTTTATCTGATTTACCTGATTTACCTAAAACATGCTATTATTTAAAAAAACATGTTTTGCTGTAAAGTCTGACATTTTAACATTGGAGTCTATAGGTAATTGACTCCCTTTTGCTGCCAGCCTCAAGTGGCCATTCGATGAACTGCAAATGTTGGCACTTGCATGTTGTATTCATTTCTCAGCACCGGAGGAGGTTCCCGCTGGGTGGAAACCCATTTGGCCCAGGCAGATGTAGCCAGGTAGCAGGCAGACTGATCAGTGCTTCTGACTGCAGCGTATATCAGCGCAGTCAGGAAGCCGTGGTGTTAATCACTTTGAGCTAGCTGTGAATACATGTATTCCTGTGTGGTTTGGATGAGTAACCTCAACACACACACAGACACACTTACTTCACGGAGAGCCAGAACAGAGGTTGTCTTGGAACAAGCACGTAAACTGGCAAACACGTGCATGCGCAAGCACGCCGGTCTGCTCGCCACACGGGAGGGGGGAATGTGCACATGCAGATGTCCTGTAGTCATGGTCGCCGGCAGACTTTCATGTGTTCATGTGTCATTGAATTCATCACAACTTGGGGAGACAGACAGACAGACTGGTAAATGTGTGTGTTTCACTGGGAAGAATGTTCGTTTCAGAGACGTTTCTTTCCTTGCAGTGTTCTCGTTCCATTCTTGGCATAACATCTGCGATGAAACACAGCTTCGTTGGCCACATGCTCCACTCAACTGTGCCAGACCTGTGCGTGATGCCTAAAATCTGAAAAGCACCGTACACTGAACATGTGCAGGCTCTCTTGTTATGTGCCTTCTGTTTTTGACCCAAGGCCCTCAAAAGGGCTTCGTTCATATAGCAAGCTATAACGCACTTTTTCCAACTGCATGCATGTACTCACAAAAGAGAGCACCGAGAGATAACATGTAGTGTGTATTATAAAAATAACTAGATTTGAATCATCTCATAACACCCCCCCATCCCCACCAAGCCCTCAAAACCCAAATAATTACAGTGTATTGTGTTTTGACCAGCGTATTCTCCCTCTGTCCCGTGTCTCTGGCTAGCCCTGTGAGCCCGCTGAGCCAGCTTATGGACGTGATCAGCGGCGTAGTCGCAGCAGGACAGCCCAGTCCCGCACACGGCCTTCCTCGACGCCACAGAGACGACCGCAGGACCCTGCCCAGTACCAAGAACAGGCCCAGGACCAGTACCAAGAACAGGCCCAGGCTGTAAACGAAGATGTGCCGTCTGCTCTGGCTAGCACCCTGCAGCACATCATAGGTCAACTGGATATTCTCACTCAGGTAGGTTGGTGTGCTTCTTAAACTTGTTCACCCTTGGTCACCCTCCCCCACCCAATATTTTCCCTCCCCCTTCATGTGATGTGGTTTCAAGCAACTCACCCTTCCTTTAATAACGTAATGCAGTTAACCGCAGCAAATGATACAGTACAGCCCTAAAAATAATTTAGAAATGTTGTTAAATATAACTAGACATTTTTATCGTCGGAATGATGAAAATGTCCTTCAAAAGCCGTTGACCCATAGCTTGGTTGGAGTCATAACGTTGTGACTCCAACCAAGCCATTACATTTGACGTGATCTTGTACGTAGTACCGCTACTACGTACTATGCAGTATGACATGATACATTACAGCATTCATACATGAATAGCATTATCGCGAGGTCGTCATTTACTGACATTTGCTCCTTAGCCCTAACCACTAAATATGTAAGCCTTGCCCCAAACTAGCTATTTGAAAGTTAGGACAAACTGTTCTGTAAAGACACACACACGTACACACACGCACACACGTGCAAACATACACACACACACACACACACACACAGAGCATGCTGGTGGGGTTCGGTGTGGCTGTGCTCTTCTGTTAGCACTCCAGCCGCTTGGTAAAGGCCAAGCGCAGTATGAGGCCACACCAGACCAGAGACTGCAGGGTCAGGCCTATAAATAGTTGCTCCAACAAAACAGCGGAGAACAGCAATCAAGAGAAGACTGCAAAAACTGCTTCTTTGTCATTCTTCTTGTTGTTGAGTTTGGTGTAGATTTAGTCTGTGTGGCTGGTATCTTTTAAAATAAGTGTCAAATGATTGAACAAGGTAAAAACAACAGTAGAGCTCACACTTTACGCTGTGATAAAATGAAATGAATAGCTTTTTTTTGTTTTCTAATACAGCACAATACAACGGAAGCCAGTTAAGGTGTTTTTCTAATCGCAGCAAATCTGTGAGCAAGAGATAATCAAATGTACTGTAGCTTGGTAGCATGGTTAAAACCATATTTATTATGTGGTGGCAGAATGGAAGATTTGTAACTAAAGTGTCAGATTTTTCTTTTGTCTTAATTTGTCTTAAATGTAAGTGTACAAGACTACAGGTGTTGTCTTTTTTATTTTAAAACAGCATATTCTCAAAGCCCTTGATTGACAGCATTTGGCATTAGAGGTCTTTGCACGTGGTCAGTCTGGCTGTTGCCGCATGTGTTATTATGCTAATAATGTATCACATTTTTGTTTCAACTGGCATCAGAAAGGTCTTAAAAAGTAATATTTAACATTACCATGACTGTACACACCATGGAAATGAGGGGAGAGAGGGTGTGGTAGTGAAAACGGTCATCACTCCCTTATACTGTAATAGCAGCATTCACTTCTAGTGGGCCTAAATCTTTAATGTTCACATCTCTCTCTCTCTCTCACTCTAGCATACCGTATGGGAGCATTTAATACCATTCTCAGGCAGGCAGTTTGCTAACCTCTTCCAGCATCGACTTATTAATAGATAGACACAGTGAAGAAAATGGCGGCTCGATCTTATGAAGTATTTGATCATTGTCGCAGTGAAGTGCAAGATTCCATTAAGAGTATCGCCATATTGGTAAAGTGGCTCTTTTGCCACATCCATCCATCCATCTTCATCCGCTTATCTGGAGTCGGGTCACAGGGGCAGCAACTCCAGCAGGGGACCCCAAACTTCCCTTTCCCGAGTCACATTAGCAAGCTCTGACTGGGGGATCCTGAGGCGTTCCCAGGCCAGTGTGGAGATATACGCTCTCCATCTAGTATGTGTCTTCCTCGAGGCTTCCTCCAAGCTGGACTTGCCTGGAACACCTCCCAAGGGAGGGGCCCAGCAGGTGATACGGGCATCCTTACTAGATGCTCGTACCACCTCAACTGGCTCCTTTCGACGCGAAGGAGTAGCAGCTCTACTCCAAGTTCCTCACGTATAGCTGAGCTTCTCACCCTATCTCTAAGGGAGAAGTCAGCCACCCTCCTGAGAGAACCCATTTCTGCCGCTTGTACCTGTTATCTAGTTCTTTCGGTCATGACCCCCCCTTCATGACCATAGGTGAGGATAGGAATGAAAATTGCCCAATAGATCGAGAGCTTTGCCCCCTGGCTCAGCTCTCTTTTCGTCACCACGGTGCGGTAAAGTGATTGCCATACCCTTCCCACTGCTCTGATTCTCCGGCCAATTTCCCGCTATATATTCCCCTTGCTCGCGAACAAGACCCCGAGGTATTTAAACTCCTTCACTTGGGGTAAGGTCTCATTCTCTACCCTGAGTAGGCACTCCATCTTTTGCCACATGCGCAGTACAAACATAATATTATGTTGCAACCTGCGACACTGGAGTTCCAGACCCCAAGCCTTGTGCATGTGCTGCATAGCACAACATTAAACAGGATTATTTGTTCTTTGTTTTGGACTGTACTGTTATAATTGTAGGCATGTTTGGTTTAATATTTAGCATTTACAGTAAAAGTTGGATTGATAGTTTGCTCGCTAATGTGCACTTGTTGCTCGTGCACGAGAAATGCACACGCAGCAGCAGGCACGAGCGTTGGACTGTCACATGATTATTACGTCATAACAATCAGTCGTCCAAACTGGCTTTATTGACATTGTCATACAAATATAAGCACCAAGAGGATATTATTAAGCACCATATGAACAAAGTGTGGCACCTGAAAAGAAAATGTGCGAAGCAGTTTAACCGATAATTAATTTATGAATGGGGTGTGTACTGCAGTTGGTCCTGCAGTACCAACCGTCGCCACATGTCATGGCTGCTTCAAGCCTAGAGTCAGACCCTGCCCCCGTCTTCCAGAGATGGTGCCAAGCTCTCCTCTTCATACCCCTTGAACCCTGACACAGTGACCTTTTCTTTTCTTCAGTGTGGCTGACTTTGGACCCATTCTTTAGATCTATGCTGACACTATACAGAGCAGAGACACTGGGGGCTGGACATGGCATTCAAGGACCTCACATATAGTGCAAACAGGTCACACTGTTTGACTGCAGACTAAACATTCTTTGACTGTGAAAGGAGAACGATTAGTGTTAGCAGCAATGGCATATGTGCTAGCAGCGTTAGCATAGTCGCAAATGTGCAACATGGAGTCAGATTGACAGATGCTTTGAAATTGAATGTTTAATTTAAATAGCGCCACTGTGAAGTACCCAAAATGTGGTTAGCATCGAGAAAACACATATAAATATCTGCCCCTTAAGATGGATTGAAATAACATTTGTGGCTGATTTTGCTCACCCTGCACAATATAAGTCCCAATCATAACTTGTCTAACTCCCAGGACAAAATCTTTGCATACAATGTTTGGTAAATGAGGCCAACAAGAGATACTTTGAAGACAAACCTACCTCTTTAGAAAAATTCTATGTTGTCATGCTGTGCTCATTTAGAGATGCAAGTCAATGTTTTACAGCTCGTTAAGCTGTACTGGTGACCCCAGCCTCTAGAGTCTAGAGGTGACAAAGGAGCATGATTCACTCCTGCAGTATATTCGTCTTGCTACCATTCTTCACTAGTACAGCGCTTTGTTACTCTAATCGGCCAAGAAGCTGAGAGGGACGAAATGAATTATTCAACGCTAGTCTGAATCTTTGAAGCCTCAGTTTGCTGTGTTGGCTGCTTTTCACTTGTTCTCTACAATCTCTCTCACTTATAATTAATCTGACACATTGTTCACACTGGGCCAACCGTATACACTTACTTTCCCGTATCTTTTGATAATTTTGATTATTTTAATGATCTATTTTGTCTCTCTTCTGTGTTTCCCCATTTAGCTTTTTTTAGTCAATGTATCCATTATATCAAAATATGCATTTGAAGCATGGAATATATATACACACAATGTAGTTTATTAATACACTGTGTCTGCATGTCTGTGACTCATGCCGCCATACATAGCTGGAATGTACTCTACATTATGGTACATTCTGTTCTTCCGTGTTGGTGGATGTCAGTTACAACCATATTGATTTAACACATGCACACACATCCAGAAATCTGAAACTGGAAACATTTTCCCTTTTTTTTCCTTTTTAAAAAACAAAAAGTGGATCAAAAAACATTTCTGCAGTTACTGCAGTTACTGCAGAAGGAATCCTAAGAAAACGTTTGTGCATTATTTCGGGCATTACCAGTGCTACATAACCTGCATAACATACCTAATGAAACTGACGCTGATATTGTTTCTAAATAATGTACTGCATTGATAAAGTTAGCCCATAATGGCTTTTAGTAGAAGTTACAAGGCTCTGCCTGTTATTATACATAACATAAAATTATGCATTTTTCTGAATAGTGTCATGCCAGGCATTACAACCTTTTGTCAGGATTATATAACATATACAGTAGCTACCAGTGGACTATGAATAGTTTTTGCTTGGCACATACAGTACACATACTATAATATAGACGTCTCTAGATAAACAAACCTGACCTCATGTGACATTCAATTTGTCATATTCTTTCAGTTTGTTAATTCACATAACTGGCAACACATTGTCTTTGATTGACTTTCAGACGCTGGTGGAGTGTCCTTGTCCAGCTTTCAGACTTTGCCACAAAGACTTGTAATGCTCGGAGCAGTCGAGAGTATAATGCGTTCTGGAGAGGGCAAAACATCGCTTTCTATTTTTAGGACCATGAAGATTTGGTTTCTACTCTAAATGAAAACTATAGGCCCATATAACATTCCCAATGCCTGGGGACACACACACAGAGACAGATAGAAAAACACCAATAGCTGGGAGGAGTGCCGGGTAACAATATCAAGCAGGCAAGATAAACAGGGGAGTATTGATCTAGAAAGCAGAGGAAGGAAATACAAGCTGTTTCTGTTCCCTGCAGCATGAAATGGCAGCAGTAGATGTTATCCAGCTCAGTGGACCAGACCGTTAACACCACTTGAGTGGAAGCTGTTTTTGCCTCATTGCTATCGTTTCATAATTAAGTGTTTGCCTTGATTGGTTGTGTCCGTATGTGTGCGTGCGTGCGTGTGTGTGCGTGGGTGAACGTCTGTGCTGTACGTGTGGGTAATCTCAGGGTTAGGTGGACCCTAGTCTCGTAAAGCCAGCCTTTCCTTACGGAAAGTCTGGGACACAGCGCTGGCTAACTGCGTCAGTACCCGCCTACTTGACAAGAAAGGTGTTTTGATTGACATGCAGGACGACCAACTCCGTAACTCAATGAACTAGTCGGACGTTAAACTTGCAATATGGAAACCTTAACAATAGGACTCTGTCAAATTTGTAGGCTATGGTTACTGATTAAAATACATGTTTAAATTTAAATTAGTAAATAAAGCACTGCGCTGTCATTGCACTGGAAATTAGGGAGACATACTACTCCCGAGTCAAGCTTACGAGGGTATATGCATCGGACGTTCAGCACAGAGTTCCCTATGTGACGTAGTGCTAATGAATGGAAAATGCTGAGATTAGGTGGACCCATCCCCTAACTGCAGCAGCAGTACTGCAGCCTGTAGCAAGTGCCGTTTGAGTGTGGTTTGTCACCTTTTCACCATATTTCACCATATTTATTTTATCTCTCTCTTGCTCTTGCTTTGTCTCTCTAGCTCTGTCTCTCTAGCTTTCTCTCTCTTGCTCTCTTTCTCGCTCTGTCTCTCTTGTGTCTGTCTCTCTCACTCACTGTGTCTATCTAGCTCTCGCGCACTCTCTCTTTCTCAGTGGCAGGTTCTAGAGCAATTTCTAGAGCAAATTTGTCCGGAGGGGGTGGCAAGGTTGGGGCCAGTTGTTTTACGAGGGGCACATTTGTCACAGGGCAAAATGGGATATAATGTCCTACTTACAACTGTTGCTTGCTTGCTGACATTAATTTGAGCTGTGGTAGAATGTGCGCTTACATTTCACTAGATTGGGCAAGGAAAAAATATGTCTCATTTGATATTGTTGAAAGCACCATATTGACATGCAGGGTGCAATGGTCAGTAAAGGACAGTGACTTGTGAAATTGTGTTACTAAGTAAAGCTTTGATTCTCAATTGTCTTTGGTCAGAGGTGGTCTGACGATGGTTTGTAGCATTTGCTTTTGCACGCTTCAGCCAGCCAGTGGCAGTGTACAGCCTGATTTATACTTCAGTGTGAAAATGCATTGTCAATCAAAGCGTAATGCTGTGTCTTTGTTGATATGAGCGATGTTTGCCACTTTATGTTCCTATTTACAGAGCCAGTGCTGTGTAGAAGCACCAGAACATTATTTCAACAGTAACATTAAGCTAGCGAAATGCAAGGAGGTATTTGGTGAATTTGACAGTGTATTGGCTTACATTTAGCTTGCAATACCTGACTTTACCTTTAAGACGCATTCCATCTGGGGAGCCGTCCATTGAAACGGTTTCAAGAGGGCAGGCGCTTTCAAAAAGAATACTTTGCATGTGATTGGACAAACCTGTGAACCAGCAGTCTGTTATCCACTCTTGCAGTAGAAAAGTCGGGAGAAGAGTGAAAACATATTTTCCATTGAGAAAAGCCTTTGATCTTAGTTGGCTAGTCGCCCTCCCCCTCCCATCCCCATGGGTTTCAGGATGATTTTTAGTGGAGGAGGTCACAATTATTCAAAATTAATAAATCTGTATAATGTATTGGACAATCTCAGTTCAGGCATGTAAGAAACCAATAGATTTTCTTCTCCCTGAGACGGAATGAGCTGTGAGGATGAAGTACACTTACAGTATACTCTTTTATGATCTCCCTACTCAGAGGTTATTTTAAACACACGCACGTATATTCACTTGCACACTGTCAGTCATAACTGATAATGGGATGTATGCTGAATACCACAAAGTCATAACAAAAATATCCTGACAATTCTGTGCACTGAATTAAAATGGAATTCTATATTATCTTTAGGTGAAAATTATTGTTCGCCTAGTTGGCTTTTTTTTCTATTTGAGGAAATAAAATATACAACATTTTGGTGCTCTAGTATGACATCTAGTGGCAGAAAGTCAAAGGGACACTTTAAACATCACAAATGCCGTTTTGCCTTTCTGCAACATTTCATAAATATCTAAATATGTGTATCTACACAACATGACTATTTTGAAAGTTTTTTTAGCTTTGAGGCCAAACTTAAACAACAATAAATGTCCAAATGGATATGGTTACAGTACAGACATTCTATAAATATTCTGATTATAATACAAATTCACACTATGGACACTGGACACACTATGATGTAAGATATACTGTATATCACATTACTTATTTTGCCGGTGCAGAACTATGGTCATATATCTTTACAATTTTGGTTCAGTTTGCAAACAAAGCCTGTCATTACAGGACATATTTTAAGCAATTGTCCATGTCTGTGTTTCCAAGGGAACCAATTCTAGTTTTGTGTTTCGTTAACAATATTGTTGTTTTCTCTAGTTCAGTGACACGTTTGGTGACAATAAAATAAAAGGTAATATCAGTGTTGACTAAGTGTTTTTCCTTTCACTCAATATCTTCGTCATTCACATTATTTGTGAAAGATCATCTGTTTTGTATGCTGTTTCATCTGGGGGTAAAAAAATAAATACCCAGCATACATACAAATATTTAATTTTTTCCAAGAGTGTCTCTCATGAATCACGCATAACAGCTTTAAGGTCAAGTTGCACACATGCTTATATAAATTCAAAACACCTTTGATGCACTTTTACAGAAAATATTCCTCTGCTCAAAACATTTCATATCCATTTCTCAGATGTCTTACTGTCAGCACCACCTCTTACTTTGTGAAGTATTTAAAGCAGAGTGGGTTCTGGCTATCATCTTCCTCCTCCAGAATTAATTTGTTTTGTTTTGTATATGTCGTGCAATGTTTCTTCTTGGTCACCTCATACATCCTTCATGTTTCTGTTGAAAAATGGTCTTTTATAACTCAAGTGGAGCTGCACTGTTCTCGTACGATAACGTTTGAAGAACCATGGCTGTTATGCTAATTAAGAGCTGGTGTGTAAGAAATCTCAGAATTGATCAGGATGTGGTCCTCCAATCAAATGCCAGTGCTTACACCTTTTGATCTCTCCACAATTAATTGAATTCTTCAATTATTTTCATGTTATATCTAAAGTTAAGTGTTGAAAGGTAGTAAAATGTATAAATGTTCTGCTGGCGGAGCATTTGTGAAATCGTTTGGTCCATCTGCACTACTCAAATAGTTCCTGAAACAGAATAGTTAAAGCCCATTGCACACTGCACGCAGAGCAGAAGTAGAAGCATTTCCTGAGCTTTTTCTGCCCACAGATTGCCAGAGATTTTTGCCCCTTTCACGTGCAGTGTGCAAACACTCATTGATTAACATGGGAGCGGACCCCAATCGGATTCGCTCAGCTTTTGCTCTGCGGCTGCTCTGAATTCAGTGTGCAACGGGCTTTACACCTCAGGAGCAGTAACAAGCAGTAACGATTAACATGATTCACAAGCCAAAGTCAGCCGGGGTTCCTGTGGCGGCAAATCAAAACGTTTCTCTGAGGTTCTAGAAGTACACCCTGCGGTGGGGGAAAAACATGCCGTAAAGTCTTCTTGAGTGCACCAGCTAATTGGCCATCCATGGCATGCTAAGTGCAGGCCAGTTTAAGTTGTTAACTAAATTATAGTTGACCAGATCCACTCACGGATCTCCTTCAATAGGGTGGAAGGGGTAGATGACTTGAACGTGTTTGTTGTGTATGAAGTGTACGTACGGTGAGTGCACGAGTGTTGGTGTGAGTAATACGAGGTGTGGGTAGAGTGTGAAAGTGTACATAAGCCATTACTGTCCGATGATGCTACTCACCCCCAACCCCCATAACCCTTCCCCATACAGACGGTGGCTATCCTAGAGGAGCGGCTGACTCTGACGGAAGACAAGCTGAAGGAATGTGTGGAGAACCAGATGGAAATTGGTCTACGTCGCAGGGACAGGGAGTAGGCCTCTAGGTAGCAACCACACAGAGAGGGAGGAGGCAGGGGTGGCAAGCTACACACTACACACCCGTGGTTCTCAACAGTTGGTCTGCGCGACCCAGGTTCCTGCTGGTTGCAATTACACTGCTGCAATCTTAAGTCCTCATGTGAATAGAGTTAATTACCAAGTAGGCAATTGCATTCACCTGCCCTTAATTGGAGGACTTGCATGAAGTCCAGCAGGGGCCTCTGGGTCCAGAGGGCTTGTGTTACCATGTTGATGACTACTGCTGTGGATGGACACAGGCAAACAAGCAAACACACAGACACACAGCCCTTTCTGCTATTGGGTGATGTTGGCCTATCGAAAACACACATACAGTGCACATGTTAAACATGGGGCCTGCACTGAACAATAACTGTACTGCTCTGACTGTGTGAGTTCTGAGGGTTATTGCTATATGCTAATGTCATATCGTCATATTTTACCAAAACGATTTCAGAAGCAAAGTCGTAGAAATAGTCCCTCCACAAAAGTTCTGAGAGCAGTCCCTTTTTTGCCAACACAGGACTTGCCACTACATGTGTGGGGGAGCTCCACAATATGGTGTATTTCTGTAAGTCTGTGTATTCATGTTTTTATTTCTGTTTATTTTTATTTCTGTGTAAATTCGTAACTGTGGAAAATACCCATTTATTGGGTGTTTTTAGCTGAGAAAGCAAGGGTTCAGCGCAGAGACTCATAACTGTCCATTACACACACTGCAGATGTTATACACACAGGCAGGTGCATGCCAGAATAAGAATGGGAATAATTTAGGAAAACCTAACCTAAGAACCGTTCTAGAAGTTATCTTGTTAAGGTTTTGGAAAGTTAAATTACAGTTTAATGATGATTTAATAAGACTTTATCCATGGTGTGGTTAAAACAATGATGCCTTTTGTCAATGAATGGGTATGTTATTTTGTTTTTCTCCAGTGAGTACAGACGTCCTTACTTTGAAAAGGGACTTGTGGGAATATAATGATACTGATAATGTTTTTCCTGTTTTTTTTTTCTTTAATTTTTTAAAATCTATTTAAGACATTTGTATTCAACTGTAACTTATGAGTGTGCCTTTTAAAATAATAAAAATAAATACTTTTTGAATATTTCATCTAGAGAAAGCTTTATTTTTTCTTTGACTCTGTGTGTACTGGGCTGTGTTTTGTACTTTGTGCGTGTTTGTGAAAGCGGGATGTGTGTTAAAGAGATTTGTTGTCATAGTTGTTGCCAATTTGATGATCTCACCGTGGTTCTGTGGAGAGGCTGTTTCCCTCTTCCCTCTCTTGACTCCTTCACAGAGCCAGAGAGGTTTCAAAAGAAAGCCCCATTGTACTCCACACTGACCACTGTTTCCCTGCTTCCTTGGTGACTGTTGTTTCTTGCCCTGAATTTGACCATGCGTATTATTCACAAAAGGTGTCAGTATTGTCTACATACGAAATACCACTGTTCGGCTGGTACCCAAAATGTCTACACTTACAGTATTTCATGTGTTCCCGTAACCCTACCAGTGATCATGGAGTAAGGCTTTTAAACTCTTAAATGAAAATCAGCAGCTCTGCTCTGTAGAACACATTTCTCTAGGAAGAAGCTCTTCTCATAACAATGCTGCTTATTAATGTACTTTTTATGTAGTAAAAGGGTAATATATCTAATCTAATATCTAATATATATCGCTACATGGAACACTAATGAATCAAACTGAGTCATTAACGTTGGTAAATATTGTCGACTGTTTCTTTAAGGCCAAGCTCAGTCTCTGCGCTGGTGGAAAAAGAAGAAAAACAAAACCGGAATTCTGGAGCTGTGTGGCCGGGCCCACTCTCTTCCTTCCTGTCTGGGGCCTGAGGACATGGACACACACACACACACGTGCACACACGCACGGACACACGCGCACACACACACACTGCCAGAGAAAACGGCTCCCTTTTGTAAGGGCCTCAACCAGACTGGCTGCCAGAAGCTCGAGAGGTGGGGAGGAAGGGTTGAAGGACTGGCTTCAATAACTGCCGTGTGTGTGTGTGTGTGAGAGGGTTGGTCAATCTGGTGCAGATGCAGAGCACATCTGGATGTGTTTTACCTGGTGTGTTGTGGCTGCTGGATGTGTGTGTTTGTGTGTTTCTAGTAGTTTGGTCTCTATATGACCTTTTAATGAATTACATTATAATTACAGAAGTGTACAAATAGTTGCTGTTGATGAATTTATATAAATATTTAGCATTTTATGAACTATAAATAAGATTTGGGGGGGGGGGGGGTCTTATATTAAACGGTACACAGCCATGAGTTTAGGGTTTGTTTCAGTAATAGCATTAGTACAATGGAATGTGGATGGTCCCCACAAAGGAGCTTGTGTCCCAAGGCTTCACTGAATGTAACCAATATGAGCTGCGCCTGAGAAAGTCTGCAAAGTCCTGGAAGAGAGCAACGTTCATCCTTTGTGATAACAGAAATCTATTAAAAGAAATGTGTTATTACAGGTGTGCAAATTACAAGGAACCCTTAATGAGAGAAGTCTCATGTGTCTCCAGTGCCTCATTTCCTGTTTCAGACCTGGCCTGGCAATGTACCCCTCCACCCCAAAATGTGGCTTGGAGGGGTACCATGCCATGCCAAGTAAATTTAAGAGAAACAGTGTCAACCTTAGCTTTGACAAGCCTGTTCTGGCCATTCAATCAAAACATACGTTTTAGTATTCTATCATTGTAGTTAACATTATTCATTTTGAAGAAAATGCTGTGTTCCCTATACTTTATTAAAACACCATTTTTTTTTTACTAAATTTTAAAAAGCTGTATGTACGTTCCATAATACACCAATCGGTGACCGCTTGGTAACCTAAACAATCCAACATCCGTCATGCTGGTCACAATTATTTGAGCCCTGCCATACCCCTGCTTCAGCACCAGCTGTAGTTCACACATGCTTTAAAGTGCATTTAAAATTGATAGCCTAATTTACAATAAGTTAACCCATAAAGCAGACTGCATAACTTCAAACAGCACCCTCCCCCTTCTCTAGACTCATGCCCTGACCTCAAAGTCATCCACTTCTGGGCATATACGATATACTGTAGTAGGTAACTCTCCGGGAACCATCACCTTATCATGGTGGAGAGGTTTGTGTGTCCCTATGATCCTGAGAGCTGTGTTGTCTGGAG
>JAOEGT010070317.1:0-16255 GCA_025447795.1 Speoplatyrhinus poulsoni
TCATTTAATTAATTCCTTTACTTTTACTTTTCACACTTTTTATTTGTATCTTGTAGGTCTAATATGTATGCTCCCGTCTAAGTCAAATGTTTTTATATTAGGCTGTTTATTTGTAATGTATTTTTTATTTTATTTTATTTTATTAATTTGTTATTATTATTATTATTATTATTATTATTATTATTATTATTATTAATAAGTGGTTTTCTAAACATTGTATAACTTAACTGTGTTAGCACATCTTTGTTCGCATGGGTCCAGCGTGGGCACAGCAAAACAAAATAAAATGGATTTCCAATATAGAAACCTCCACACGTCAACTGTGACAGTGCATGTTGGCCCATTTCATATGCTCTATAAAATATGTCATCCACTGAAGGTCCCGTCCTTAACTTTGAAAGGTTTCTGGTGATTTGAACAGCCTTTCATACCATCTGCACCTTCTATATGTTGCTTTAAAGTTCCACAGCAAACAGGGCTTTATTTGCAGTGAACATCTTTATAAGGGTCAAGTAAATACCTTGTTTTTACCACCCACATTTTTAACCTGTTTAACCAGGTTTGGACAAGGCAAATTATAAAACTTAACCAACGCAACAACGAGAGACCCATAAAAAAAAACGTATAAAATAGCCTGCAAGGATACAGTGTAATGGTAGTTCAATCAATGCTGTTGGGAATTGTTTTGCTCTGACTTGAGGTTCTTGCTACCACCACACGAGGGCGTATAGCTACTGCTGAGGGAAGGAAAGCATATTGCAAAGGCCTAAAAGGCCTGAGGGAGTAATACATTAAATGTCTCAAAGACAATTTATCACAAAAACTGAGGCTTGTAGCACTGAGTTGTGACAATGGTCGATGAGAGAGTTGATTGTGTGTAAAAGACAAACATCATAAGACATTTGTTTGAATGAATCACACTGGCTATACTTAACACTAGTACTATACATATTCTTATATGAACGTTTGCAGAATATAATGGGATCTTAAGGATGCAATTTGTTTGTAGATTATTCCTTGTTATGACACTATTTATGCAAACATATAAATCTAAGCTCTTGACAGCTGACTGATTCTGTGTAGGCTACTCATGTGCAGTATATCAGCAGTCCTGGGTTGTCACGTCAAAGCCCTTGAGCCAGACACTGAGCCATGACAACTACGACAATGCATCAATTATAACACGTCATTCACAGTATTGTTAAATGCGAGGTCACAGGTCACCAAGGGATAGGCCTATTATAACTTCTTTGTGGGTGGAGCTTTGGTTTTGGGGAAGAGGGGGGGGGGGGGGGGGTGTGGTGGTGGTGGTGGTGTGGGGGGGGGGGTGTTCAGGGTCGGAAGGTACAGTACACTGCCGACTCTACCATACACTCGTTCTGTCCGTTGGGTTGGGCGGATTCCTATTCCCATCCTACAAATACCACACCAGTGTTCCCGAGAGGAGAGCAGAGCATTACAGACAACTTCTACTAGACCAGGTGTGAACGCACGTTGGCTCACACGGCAGGCTACCGCCTTCTTGTTTCAGCGCTCGGACTGCACTCCAGCGTATCCGTCACGAAGGAGAAACCGCACTTCTGCGACGCAAGCGGACATTTGTGTGCATAAACCGTCCGCTTCTCATCGTTTCCGAAACTAAAAAGAGAGCGGCGCGTCCGCTGTGTTCAATGTGCAACCATGGTGATCAGCTCGACCCGCAGTGCGCTGCCGTCCGTCTACTACCCACAAATCTTCCTCATCCTCACCGGTAGCTACCTGTAGGTTGACTATTTTCTAAATACACTTGACATGTTTCATTTCGACACGATATAGTCCGCAGTATTTGTAGGCTGCAACAAAAACGAACAGATCTCTTTACCCGCAAAATTAAGACTAATACAAATATGTCGTTGTAATACATGAGTTGTACTATTTTCAAGGGAGCATAAGAGTTTGGGTTTAGTAGCCCCAATATTTTAATCGCCTAGTTTTGTTGTGTTTTCACAAACGTGGAACAGCCTTTGTGAAATATGAACCACATTTGTTAGATGGGAGGATATAACTATAAAATGTGAGTCATGCTGTGTTTAATTTTTCCTTCCTAATTCATTCCTTGCATGCCATGACACAAATTGCTTAATCTAATCAAGCTATCCATAATGATGTGTCATGATCTAGGCTATATTAAAAGTCCACTCGAGAAATATGCAGGCTTATATTACTGTAAATCAATATATGTCATATATCAATATAAATATGTTATTTAGAATTTGAGCAGACAAGTCAATTGTTTTTACGCATTTTTCTAACCACTTCACACCACCCATGTCCCAAGTCAGTCAGGGTCTATAACTTGAAAGTAGCATATGGAAAAGAGTAGAATGACTCTATAGCCTTGGCCTTCATGCTCTAAGTCTTTGTAATGAGCTATTATGACGTTAAAACCCCAGGCTCTGAGAGCGAAATGATTGCTGCACCATACACACGCCTTTTCATTCATAACAAGGGCAGGTCCTTAAACCTAAAATAGTTGTGGTGGTACATGCTTTAGGTCAACACAGAAATGGATTGAATTTGGAGCAAAGTGGACTATTGTTCTATTTCATGTTTTAATTAAAATCAGTTAAATTACACATGGAGTGATCTTGGGAACGGTTTAAACATGCAGACTGTGCTCTTTTCATGTGGTCCCGTGATTACTTAATAGTGTTTTGTCTTCTAATCCATACACTGGCTATTGTCAGGACAAGCACATATACATTCATCATGGAAACTGTATTCTGGTTCCAATTTTGCAGGGGAAGGATTTAGATATTTGTGCATAGTGGTTGTGAATGTAAATAAGGGGCCAGATTCCTAGCCACTGTTCTGTTTGTTTCCACATCCCTCTACCGCAAACAACATGCCATTATACAGAACTAATTTACAGTAAGCTGCCTTATACATTGTAGCCCATACATGCAACCTGTCCCTCAATCAGTGAGGCATGCATTACGTATACATTCACGGAGCCTCCATGTCACCTCTGTCTGTCTTCAGGGCGTGGTCGTCCGTGGTCGCTCTGGGTGCGAACATCATCTGCAACAAGATTCCAGGGCTCGCCCCCCGGCAGAGAGCCCTGTGCCAGAGCCGGCCTGACGCCATCATTGTCATCGGCGAAGGCGCCCAGCTGGGCATCGATGAGTGCCAGTACCAGTTCCGTTACGGCCGGTGGAACTGCTCGGCCCTTGGCGAGAGAACCGTCTTCGGACAAGAGCTGAGCGTCGGTCAGTCAGTGTGTTTACGGCGTTTGGGGTAGTTGCACATCTGGTTTTGGCACAAGCCTGGGCAGAGTTCTAGAACAAGGCTTCTAGAACAATCTTATATAGAAGTTAAGCGTGAGGCGGTATACAGCCGTGGAAATAGTTTAGAGACCACTGCAGCAGTTTCTCAGATTTTTACTATGCATTTCATATTTATATCTCAGTTACATGTAATATATGGAGTTTTAGCTCTATATTTATGTAATCTTTCTATTTATGTTATCTTTTACATTTACAGTGTATTTATACTATTACAAGAAATGTGTAGCGTGTTAAGCCTCTGGAGGCCTGTCGACATGTTGTTTATTTGTTCCATTTTATCGCCTTTTACTGTGAAGGACTTTGTGACACACAAATAAAATGTACTTACTCATTTGCTTTTGGTCTGACCGGACTGAAATGAACAGAAGCCGCACTATATGTGATCCAGCCCAGTTCCATGTGCCATGGTGTGAAATACAGCACAGGTCTTAACGGTTGCTTTCACATTATTCTAGACATTGCACTACAACTGGTGTCAAAGGAATGAGAAGGTCATGGCTCACATCCTCAAGTGGCATCAAAACCCCCTCCTAGATGGGTGTCGATACATTTATTTAAAAGCATTTCTGCTTGGTCTGCCTCAAGCAGCAACCACAGTGAATTCCCTGACTGCATTAGATACATACTTACACAAAACAGCTGAAACTTGAAGCCTAATGTCCTGAAGGGGTTTCAATATGGTAATCACGGCGTGTCACCTGAAATGCATTGTGACCTAAAAACAGTCCGATATGGAGACCAGAGAGACTCGACAAATTTCTAAAAGAGATTGTGTGAGACCTATCATGAAAAGCATTCTTCAGAACCAGTTTATGAAAGCAAAGTGATCTATAAATGCAGAATCTCACACATTTCTGGTTTTAGTCAGCATTCCTTCCACTATTATTTTTAACAGAAGCCTATTCACTCCTATTGTGAACCTCTTATATAAATTGTCTTTCTGTCCGAAATGTTATGTTGCGGTCTCTCTGTGGGTTTGGATTCATGCATAATCCAACAGCTCTGGGAACAATCACATCCCGCTAGACAACAGATAGACAGACGTCTGGATCTTTAAGTTTTTTTCCTCCTCCTTTCCTTTAGGCCAAAAGAAATGTCTATTCTCTCACAACGTGCACAAGTGCTAAAAGACACTGCACCGCGGCTTGCTAGCCATCATCTCTATTAGATTGGACTGAACCAGGACTGTGGTAGATCATGCATAATAACACATGAAGTCATAGCCAAGTAAAGATAATAAACTTTCCCTGCATTATGGCTGAATCTTAACGAGGACAATGTTTGATAGGCTGTCGCTTCCTCAAACCAAACCGCCATTAAAAATGGTCACTCCGCCTTCTAATCCATCTCCACTATCTCCACTCCGTCCACGCGTATCGCTTTGGCTGACCTGCCGAGGCCGCAAACTCACGCAGACAGGCCAGTCTCATCCACTAATTGACGTAAACTCCTTGAGGCCGAGGGCAACAGTGGAAACCTGCGTGCACTGCAGTGCAATCCAAACAACTCCCAGTACGAAGACTTGGCTGTCTAACCGGTGCGGGGAGCCGTTGCCCTGAGAAGTGATCGGCAACACAGAACAGTCGAGCGTGGCTGTGGACGAGAAGACTTCTGCGTGTGTTTGGGGTTTATGGATCAGCGAAGCCGCAGGCCCGGCAGTTTCTCAAGAGCGAGTTGTGGAGTTGCCTGCCCTCCACCGAAGACGCCACGCATTAATACTGAAGGCTGTCAGAAGGAATGAAGCCGGCATTATCCTGATTGGAACGAACACATATCCGTTTACACAGACCTATGCTAATGCCAATACATTAATTTCATGCACACGGCGTTAAAAACTGTGTTTTGCCTTGGCTCAAGTAGTGAAGCGTGATGCTCAGTAGTACACGATAATCCATAACAACAATTATTTTAACATTCAACAAGCATCACTATGGATACGGAGAAGACTGTCTAATAAGTGGTGCGAGAACTGGCGTACACAATCACGTCTCAGCAGTTCTTAGCGAGAGCCAAGCTGCAGATGTAACTGGTGTTGTCGCCTCTTAGCTTCAGCCATAAAGAAAGCCACATTAGTTTTCCCTGTGGCAGCAAACAGGCCCATCAAGATTTCATCACGGGTACAAAAGTAATAAACCCATCAACAAGAGTTAATTAACCAACGTATTTGCATACTACTGTTTTTATGTACTGTATATTCCTTAAAGGTGCTCTATATATTATTTTATACGTAACGTTTTAAACAATATAGCAGCAAACTATTATCTATGTGAATATATAGTGGAGGAATGGCGTCCTGAGCAGGGATTGACATCACATTCCCTTTGTGTGTGTGTGTGTTGAAATTCCAGCTCCTCTGTTCTATGTTTACTATACATTAGCTGGACCGGCTGCGCTTGCATGTCAGTGTGTGTGTGTGTGTGTGTGTGTGTGCGTGTGTGTGGCCCACAGAGCATTTGGTTTTATCTGAAATGCTGGCACTCCAGCACGACATCAAGTGGCAGAAAGTCATAGCGGCAGTAGAGCCCCTTTAAAGCCACCTCTGAACTTCATGCCCAGTCACAGCCGACTAGCTCGGTCTCTAAACCTGCCATATTTTCTGCTCTGCTCCCTTCAGCCAGCAGAGAGGCAGCGTTTACATACGCCATCACCGCAGCCGGGGTGGCGCACGCCATCACGGCGGCCTGTAGCCGGGGCAACCTGAGCCAGTGCGGCTGCGACAGCGAGAAGCAGGGCTTCCACCACCGGCATGAAGGCTGGAAATGGGGCGGCTGCTCGGACGACGTCAAGTACGGGGTGGGCTTCTCGCGGCGCTTCGTGGACGCCCGGGAGGTCAGGAAGAACGCCCGCCGGCTGATGAACTTGCATAACAACGAAGCGGGGCGAAAGGTAACCCCGGCAACCGGCGTCACTCAACACATGTCCCACCACAGATCGGTGAATTAACCGAATAGTCTTTTCAAACAATCGGTGGAACTTTAGTCCAAAAAAACGGTTTGCAGTTAGCAGTTAGGGTGTACAAAGGTGTCTCTCTGGTGCTTTTTAGTTTGGGGATCCTTGAATATTTATTATAAGAGGCACTCAAGATGTAGGGCATTTTAAAAAGCCTTGAATTTGACTGATGCAAACTAAGTCATAGTAATAATCAAATGAACAGGCCAATGGATTTCAGCCATTAAAGGCAGGGTTAGTAATTTTCAAGAACGCTTGCAAACTTCAATATCCCTCCGCGGCGCTGCCTCACACATTGAAAAGCATTGTGAAGCGAAGCGTAGTACTACTGCTCTGTTGTGAGCGGTTTGCTTACAATTAGCTTGCAATAGCTGACTACCTTCGTCGAACAATTCATTTGTTCAGAGGCTCCACAATCACTATAGCTATGGTTCATGAAAAAAACTATTTGTTTCACCCGCAATTGTCTTGATTTGCCTACTACTCATGAGTACTATGAGCGACGTACTGTAATGACAACGTCGCAGAGAAAGGCTTAAGAATGCAACCCACCAATTACTAGTTAGTATAAATTAATAATAGGTTGTGCCAACGCCAAAATGCAACCACACGTGGGCCTTTGTGTGTCAGGAATGCCAGGCTGGGCAGACCCAGCTGCCAAATGGAGCTGTGCCATCGGCCGAGAATCCACCCACTGAACCGCCAAGCATTAAATCAGGACAAGGGATGTGATTGCAGGTCTCTCTTCTTGTTCCGGTGGCATGGCCATAAGCAATCCTGCTACATACACCAAACATGCAGAACCAACCAGAACTAGCTTGCCACCAACCTGACAGCAGTGCAGGAGAATGAAGCAATATCACGAGTGCGGCTAAGATGTGGTCGTAGGTAGGAGGCCACAGACTGTGTGCCAAAGATATTCACTTCCAGAAAAGCTTGTTACAATTATACATAGATAATGATCGTTAATGCAAGTCCCAGTGCTATTATACTAAATACCAGAATGCCTCTTGTTAAATAAAATGATTTAGTCAGAACTAACTCCCGTCGTGCAAGTCAGCAATATCACACGAGACAGAGTGCGTTATATGGAACATGAGCATGGCTGTTATTCGATCGTAGGAACAAGGCAGCGGGCCTAATCCTAACCCATCACAGTTATGCCTTATCGATGGATAAGATAATCATAGCCTCATGATAGAGGATATGGTTGCTGATTTGAGTCCACTGAAGGCCTGGCTGCTTCAACCTCTGAATATCTTCAATACTACATAGAAATCACATTGATTTGTGCAAGTACAATGTGAACATGTCAACTGTCAACACGTGTGAGAATATTATTTGTATGAAATACCACTAAATAAATTTTTTTGGAAAAACAAGAATGTGTCTGATTTGGTGACCAAATAGCTACATATATTGCAGTGAATAATACATCTAGTTTTAATCGCAGGGTAACTTAATACATGAATGGTTGCGTAAAAGCTGTTTTGCGTTCATGTCCAATATTTGGTTTTCAAAAGGTAATGTTAATTAGAGTGCAGCTATAGGGTATGTGATATTTCCCCCATTTTTCGACATTACGTTTAAGGATTATAAATGTATATTTAATTTAGCCCATAATGGTGTAGCGTAAAATCATAAATCATACAAACCCTATTCAAATACCGCTTTAATACATAGATTTTGAACAAGGAATTTTCACAGATAGAAGGAGCCCTGGTGTATCAGTATACGACCACAATGAAAAGTCTACTTGACCACACAGTACCATAATGCTGAACGTTCTGTACGACTTTACACAGTCTGGGAACTCTCTATTCACTGTTGCAACCAGATACAGAACGGTCGCCCAATCAGCCACGACGTGGTTGCGTTCAGAATATCACCCCCACGTGGGTCTCTGATTAGTGGCCCAATCATCTGCTCGCAGCTGCATTTGAACGTATCCATCACATTTGTTGGAAGAACAAAAAAAGCTGTTTTTACGGTAAATTGAGTAAGCAGTTGTTATATGATAGGGAAATACATACACATAAAACAAACTTGTGATTTGACTTCTAGCTCTCTCCCTCCCTTAAAGTAAATATATATAACTTTCTGCCATTAGATGTTGGTCCACCAACAGGGTGGCTGTGCGGACGCTAATGCCAACGAGGTTTGCAGACTATAATATAAAAGTTTAGCGGTGCCAGGCCAGTAATTCCTTGCTCAGGATGAAATTACTCCGCCACTATACCATTACATAGTTGAGTTGTTTGCTGCTATATTTGTGTTTTAAGTATCACACATCACCTTTAAGAAACCCTTCTTTGTTCAATTTAACTTGGTCCCACTAGTGGTAACCTGATCCCACTAATAGTCTGCAGAAACACAAATGACAAACACAATTTGCCAAAGCTATTTCAGGAATGCTAAAATGCATACGCTTCTCTGATATGTAATAAACTGCACAAAGGTCATTCAAGAATGATAAAATCCCTACTAAAATAATATACACTGCAAATATGCAATAGAGTGAAATGAGTTATAAATTAATACAAAGTTACAAGGGATGAACCACAAAGTCAACTGCCATTAAGCCCGGTGGATGGTCGCACCTTGCATGGCAGCAATCACCATCGACGTATGAATGTGTGTGTGAATGGGTGAATGTGAGGCACAATACTGTAAAGCGCTTTGGATGAAAGCGCTATATACTGTAAATGCAGCCCATTTACCATTTAAGCTAGCTAGGTAATTGACCGATCCCAAGCCCTGCTCCTTTCACTTGTCCAAGCTTGTTACTGTAACCATTGAGACATTATATAGAGGCGACCACTTTAAGAATTTTGAATGGAGCTCTATGGGAGCATTCTGAAATGCCAAAGACATTTGGAAGAACATATCCTGCCTTTTCCCCAGAAGAGCCTGCTTTATATTTGCAGAACAGATAACCTTTTAAGCCAATTCGGTGTTGCGAAATCTTGCGCACGTGTAGTGGAATTTCAAACTGCCGAAAAAATGCTTTTTAAGGCTTATTCTGGGGCAGAATCACCAAAAGTTTTAAGGTGTTTTTTTTTATCAGATTTGACTCGCGATTGTATACGCACAATTCTTATCTCCCAATGATCACTGAAAGAGCGGTTATGGCTCTCTCCCTATTAAAGCCATTGAGTACTTTCTAAATAAAAGTCCGGAAGTTAAAAGATTGTTGCCGAGTGGTGAGACTTGCCTATAAAGACTTTGCTGTAACTAGGTTGGACAAAATAGCATTTAACTACAGGAAAACAGACAGTTGAGTTTCTATCGGATTCAAAAACTGTTATTGGAGGACAGGCATAAAGGGGCGGGGCTTGGGTTCCTTAAATTGTGTCAGAGAACACTGTCTGTCTGTCACCTATACGCCTGGGATCTGTCGCCCCCTTGTGTTCAGGTGCTGCAGGAGCGGATGAGGCTGGAGTGCAAGTGCCACGGTGTTTCTGGTTCCTGCACCACCAGGACCTGCTGGACCACGCTGCCCGCGTTCCGCGAGGTCGGCCACCTGCTGCGGGCCCGCTATGCCGCCGCCGTCCAGGTGGAGCCGGTGCGGGCCTCGCGGCTCCGCCAGCCCTCCTTCCTGCGCCTCAAGGGGGCCCGGGGCTTCAGGAAGCCCACGGACGGGGAGCTGGTGTACCTGGAGCGCTCGCCCAGCTACTGCGAGGCGGACGCGGCCACTGGCAGCGTCGGCACGGTGGGCCGGCTGTGCGACAACGGCACGTCCTCCTCGGGCGGCTGCGGCTCGATGTGCTGCGGACGCGGACACGACGCACACTTGCACACGCGCGTCTGGCAGTGCCACTGCAAGTTCCAGTGGTGCTGCCTCGTAACCTGCAACACCTGCAGCGAGAAGACCCAGGTCTTCACCTGCATGTAAGGGGGGCTGAGGTGGTGGGTGTTGGGGCTGAGGATGGAGGTAGGGACGTGGAGCGGTCGATATGGCGGAGGATGGAGGTCTCGGAGCACATGTTGGTTCCTCACCAACAGATTGCATCCATCCTTTGGTTATTTGGGGATGTCTTGGAATATAGTGACGACTAGCTAACTGCTATACGATGTGTGGAGGGAACGTATATAGAACAGACACAAACTGTTTAGAGCACTGGCTCTAAAAACTATAAAGGGTACTTCAGATGTGATCAGGTGACTGGTCTGGAATAAACCACGTCTTGGGAAGAAAGATGTACTATGCGGTCTATACAAAGAACACGGCTCAGATGTTTTTTGTATTTTGTCCAGGTGAGCTGGCAAAACGAACGCCCTTAATGAGAAATGACAAATGACGGAGTACCCTTTGACGTTATTGCGTCTGCTGAAGAGGGATCGTCTTTGACCCGGCAACTTTACAGTAGCACTGTATTATGTTTAAACACTGAAAACACAAGATATGCTGTATTTAGATTCAAACACATGCTTTCAGCATAGATAGCTACATTTTACAGATTTCAAAATTCTTCAGAAATGTGGCTTTGCAAAAATAAAGTCGCTGGACTAAGCTATTTTCACACTCCAGCAATTCAGTTTTTTTTATTTTTTTTTAAATGTACATTTTATGTATTCATTAGTGATGTAAAAGTAGTTTACCACCGTTTTGCACTCCTATAGCCATCCACCTTCCTTTTATTTCAATGAGTCAAGGAAATGTATTGGTGAGTGCTAATATATCACCTGTGAAACATGTTAGTTCAAGCAACCAAAGAGGCCGACATTACACATACTATTTTAGGCCTCAAGCTGGTCGGTGCTACGCAGCCTGACCACCATTGATTTATTGTTCGGGGGATTGGGGGGGGGGGTCGCCTCATGAGAAACCTGCACAGGCTTCACTGGAACTCAATCGATGTGCAGTCGTGTTGTAATAAATCAGTGATTCCCACGAATGCCGGCGATGTGGAATTCAAGGTAGCAGCTTGTGCTGATACAAGGCCTTACAGATTCTTGCACGCCCCACAACCGCACTGATGAACAGGGGGTCAAAGGGCACCCAGCTATTTTCAGACAGCACCGTTTGTTTATTCAGATGCATTTATTTAGGTTTTATATAACATGCAGAACAATTTTAAGAGTATATTTTTATATGACAAACATATGACACTTTATGTAGAACTTTATTGTTATTCAGATATGAGAGAAACATTATTTTGAATTACTGTCTCTCCAAATTTCCTAAATTGTACATAAACCATGTTTTCTTTCTACAAATATCCTAAATTGTCTATCTCATACGGCTTTAAAACAAAAACGTTTGCCCAAACACAGCCCAGTAAACGATTTAGAAAGTAACAGAATATGGAACAGCTCGCCGTAGAGATTGTGAATTGGAAGTCAAGCAATGTGCCTGTACCGCAAAACAACTTCAATAAAGAATCTTCTAAAAAAGTTCTTACGGACACAATGTTGATCAGATATTACTGTATACATTTTAGTCTCCTACATACCCCCACTACCATTTAATTTTAGGACAATCAATTCTAACCTAACATGCCAAATTAATTGTTCGTCACAACTCCATACTGCAAAACGAATGCCTCCTTTCCATACTGATTCTCATGGTGAAATTAAACTCAAGACGGTGAGATCAGGACGGTCTCACGAGGCCAAATCAATTCTGGGCATCCACGTGATCTTCACCTAATAAAAATGTAAACAAACATTATGCAGACCAACAAACGGTCACACAGAAATACTTTATTTATTGACATTCTTATTGTATTTTTTACAAAACACAAAGCATGATGATGTTGACGTGATGTTTACTTTTGCACGCTGTAAAAGGCACACAGTAGAGGTGATACGGAAGCGCTGATACGGGAGACAGAGGCACCTAAAGGCCTTCACCGCAGCCACCTCGCCCAATCTGGCAGCAAACGCTCATTGACTCCCCCCTCCCCAAACTCCCCTCCTCCCCCCGGTGGCCTTGAAAAGCATTGCAGCCCACCAGCAGAGCGCAAGTAATTGTGTTTTGTTAGCCGTCTGAAAATCCTGGGGACGGGAAGCGCATAAGCTCCCCTCGCTATACCGGCCTGATCGAGAGAAAATGTCCAGCCGATCGGTTCGATATATTTAGTCATACATTTAAAAAAAAAAAAAATGATATATTTAAAATATATTTTGATCCAATGCAAATGAAAAGGTGAAAAGAGTAAAGTAGGACACCATACTGCCAAACGAATGCCTGTGTGATTCACTCTAGCTGGACGCTAGCTGTTGCCAAGCAGTACTCTGTTGGGAACTGTACTGGGAACCGCTTATATACACTCTAGAATAGAGGTCTTCAACATGGGGTCCATAAATGATTAGTAGAACTTATTTTCTTCCAAAAATGTAAATGTCATAATAAATACATTAACATAAATACAGATTGTGCCATAAATATATAAATCTGTCAAATTATTTTAATGGCTTAGTTAGTGGCCTACTTTTATATATGGCATTATAGGCAGTCCTACACATTGTTGTTGGCCCGGCAATTAAATACTTCATACCATATGTGATGGGGGTGGGGAAGGATCCCTGGGCCATGTTTCTATCAGCCAAAGGGTCCCTTGGTCCGAAAAACGTTGAAGACCTCTGCTCTAGACTGAATTGCATACCCAGTTTCCAAGTATTGATTATGCCCCCATCTCCACGTGTGATAGGTCTGCCCATCTTCCTTGGAGCAAAGCGAAAACAAGTGGTGAGAGAAACACAGCCTCAAACTGCTTGTTATGTTATGAGTTTGAACTTGGTAAATCATTTACGGCGCATATCACAGTCTCTGTTAGGCTTCATGCGTTTGTCTACAATATCTAATGTTCTCTGCATGTGCAATAAAGCAGAAATGCCATATATTGTTTTATTAATCCAAGAAACATGCATTAGAAATGGATTTGATAACACGGGAATGGTATTTTAAGATGCACTGTTTTCACAGTATAAACTTAATAAAGTTCAAATACGATACATTTGCGTTTCATAAAGCATTGTAAAACAAAGAACATAGTGAAATGTCCACTTGATAATTTAGTTTTTAAAAATTCCAGCACGTTATATACCAGAGTTAAAATCTTTAAATAGGCATTTACTTTACAAAAAAATTTATAATAAGCATCATTACTTATACCCAATTCTCCCAATGCTGCCCAACTCTGTCATTAGACAGAGTAAATGTAACAATAGGTGGGGTTGGGTTATCACAATATGGTAATTCTATGTTCTTAAGGTTACTGCATAGGTTACTGTTGGTCTGGGATTAGATCGCATCTCCTGCTGGTAATGCCAGCATTTTTCAAGGGGTAAAAAGACAAGAGACTATAGCGCTTTGTTTTTGGATTAGACATGATTAGATTAGATATGTGCAGTACTTTGGTGGAGACAAACACCAGCTCCTGGCTTATCAACCCCTCTAGATGCCAACTTTCCAACCAGGGGCTTCCCCAGTGGGTCAAACCCTGTGGAGCAATGCCATTTGTGCTTGGGGCTAGCATATCGCGTGCTGCTAGCATAATAAACTGTCACTGTTTGTTTATTTTGTACCCACTTTTTCTGTTCATTATTATTTATTCCACTTTCTCACAATTTCCCTGGGTAAATAAAAAAAACACTGTTCCCTCACAAATATTACCTTTCTACTAAATGAAGTGTTTTTCATTTGGCTCAATGGCTGTAACAGTTACCGGTCCTCCTGAACAAGTGCAGAACGCCACTGATTACCTACCGATGGAGTGGCGTCTCCTGAGATTAATCTTATATTTGCTAGCATGAGGGAAACCCTGAGGCGGCAACAACAACAACTATAAGGGCTTGTGCACACATACGCACATCTATTTAATCTCTACGCAAACGAGGGCAATCTCACCTTGGATTGCGGGGCCTACTGAGCAACAGTGCAACTAATATATAACACAAATTGTCCACCCTGGGAAAGTTTATACAAAGGGGCTGAGCTTTTTACATGTCAGAACTACACAGTGTGTGCAATCTCCCCAAGTTGGATGAAAGTCTCAGTCTTCAGAAGAAAAAACAAAAACCAAACGTTTTAATTATATTGCGACACTATACAGGGGAGGGGGTCTTTTACAATCCAAGGTGGCACTGCCCTTGAGCAACAAAACCTGCCTCTGCAGCTTGTTTCTCCTCATAGGCCACCTGGTGGATTTCGGGCATCCTCCTTGACAGTTTTGAGCAGCAGGCCGCCGTCCCGCTCCTCTACCTGGAAGCCGAGCTCCTTCAGGGCGGAGTAATCGGCCGTGCCCTGCCGCTCCATCGCTGCCACCAACTCCTGGTTCTTCTGGTTGCGCTCCAGGAGGTTCCTAATGGCAAAGATAGCCCACTGGCTAATGACTGGGATGGGCACGCCCGTTAAGGAGAGTGCCGGCTAAGAGCTTTCCTTCTAAACCTTTAAAAGGTGGAGTCAGGGATTCTGCAGAAACATTGTTTATATCTGAACTTGATCCAAACAAAAAACACCTCTCCCTTCAATTCCATAGGGTCAGAAGCACCACCCCCCCCTTACTGTGTGAGACAAATTATATATATATATATATATATAGAGGCAGTCAGTTATTGTAAGATAATAAAATAAAAAATAAAACATAAAAAAAAATATATATATATATATTATTATTTTTTTTATGTTTTCTTTTTTTTTATTATTTTATTATCATACAATAACTGACTCTGCCTCTAAAACCGAAGGTGTATTTGATTTCAATGGGGAACGGTGACATTTCCACTGCACTCAGCGGTATTTATTGTACGATAAAAAAAAACAAATAAAAAAAAACATTCAATGTTTAAATAGTAATCAGAACAAAGACAAAGGAACGAAGGCGTTGCATTTCAAAAACACCAGAAGTCTCACGTCATGACCAGCCAGTAGTTAGAAGGATACACGGGTTGTTGCTGTCTATGCTGCAGTTGTCCAGGATGAGTGGAATGCCGTCCAGTTCTCTCACCTGAAGAAGAGTTTCAACATGAGTCACAGCACGTCGTAAGGCAGCAGGGACTTCTGCGCTATTCAGAACACACTGCGTTCTCTAAAGCTTCATTGGATACCTGGGCATATTTGCGGCCACACTGGCCAAGTGTGCCACTGTTCAGAAAACGCCCCCACATGGGTTGGGTGGGAGAAAAGCGATGCTGGAGACATTTGAACTCATCAGAATAAAAACACCTCTTCCTTCAATGCAGTAGCGTGCTCATATGGCATCTTATTTTGCCAAATGAGCAAAAGTATACGCTTAATACATACTTTCATATGCCAAATGCGTGGCCTCGCGCAACGCAGACGAGCTCTCGAGCTGTTCCAAGTATACATGCGGACACGTCCGCTATTTCTGTAAACCAAAAAAAAACTGCTTTGTAAGAGATTTTTAGAACTACGATTTTTATGTGCACACATTGTTTCCCGTGAGCAATGTTTGTGTAACAGAGATTGGCCTAGAACACTCAATTGTGAATTTAGCAGGACATCCATTGCCGTCGGTAGTGGGCTTCAGCCTGTTGCACATACGCAGTCGACGTGCACATGTCCGCACGGACAGAACATTTTAGAGGTGCGCGGACAGTATGCCGGGGCCTTTACAACGGCTTAACACACAGCTTTAAATCCGTATACAAATTTGTTTGTATATACAGATATACATGTATATATATGCTAGGCTAAGAAGGACCATTAAGATCTAAGTTTTCTAGTGTTTGTATGTGGATGTCCCACTCTAGCAAGAATTCCACAGCAAAACACTGAGTGCGGTTTGCGGCTCGGACTCCTGCGTCACAATGTGGGTGTTCTGCTATATATCACGTCTAAATCTATACTCTTAATCATCGACTTGCCATTGGTGGTGGAGCTTCAGAATCGCAAAAAAATAAAAAAATAAATAAACCTTATGGCGACGAATATTGTTGTTAGTCTGTAGCGGCTGGCATTGGATCTCAGACCATAGAGAGTTGAACAAGTGATTAGCTCCCCCCCCCCCGGC
>JAOEGT010070328.1:0-16255 GCA_025447795.1 Speoplatyrhinus poulsoni
GAGACTGATCTGGTTGTTCATCTCCCACGCGGACATGGAGAAAGGGTTGAGGCGTCTGAGAGAGAGAGAGAGAGAGACAAGCGAGACAAGGGAGGAGAATACAAAAGAAATGGATCATTGCCAAACACAGTAGGACATTGTGGGTCATGGCTTACTGGCGGCTATAGGATATTTTCAAGATTCTTGACATTTCTTTAAAAAATAGTACTCTATTCTTTTTTTTCTACATGAATGTTTATGCTATATTGGACTGGTGTGCTGTAGGAATATGCGTGCACACATATACAGTACATAATAGGGGTTGAGGGTTTTGAAACAATTTATTTTAAGAGGTTACGGGTCAAAATGTCCCAAGAGTTACAGTAAGGGGCGGGCAGAGTGAATGTTGTGGGTCATTTACTGTGTGCTCTCTAACCGGGGTATGTGTGACGTAAAGTTATCGACCTATGATGACGCAGCTGACAACAGAACATTGGCAGTTGGTGTACATGTGTGCGGAGCTGATTTGTATTTCGTCCTTTAAGGTATGTCATTATTTGACACAGACCTTGTTATCTGACGCTGATAAAAAAACAAACAGGGCTTTTGAAACCTGTGTGCACGCGTGCATTCTCCTATACGTTGTTAATTCTGTAACATGAAGGGAGAGAGACACAAATAAAATACAAGTTAACACGTGACACATTTATAGGTGTTTATTAATAAGGGAACGGTTGTACATTACTGTATTTATGTGAGAGAGTGAGACAGAAAGCAATGGTGTACTAGTAGTTTACAGTACTTTATAGCGTTGACTACTCTCCACTCCACCATGAGCGGCACAAAGAAGCATTATGAAAGTCTGTAACTGAGTCCTATTTGTTCCACTCTTTAACTTCCCTTCTCTCTGAACTCCCTGTGCCTTCTCACAACCATGTTCTAACTGAAACTTAAATGAAAGCTTAAACCATCTTTTTAATGCAGTATGTGAATAACATGAATACTCCAAACTTTAGCTGAATAATCGTGCTCACCGATTAGTTGTGGCTGCATAACTACATGAGCAAGTAGACCTACTGTCAGTAGAATATTCATACCTTAATATTGTTTTAAATATATTACCACAAGGTGGGAAGAGGGGGATGTGCTCAAGGACACTATCAAAACACATGGAACAAGAAACTTTACAGTGGTGGGCACCAGTCAGTATATTCATTAAACAGTAGAGGACAACCATTGTTTATTACAGATGGCAAGCTGACTACGGGGAAAGATATGCCCTTGTCCTTCCCGTTTACAAAATAATAAATTATTGTAGCCTCTGTCTTGTGCTCCTTCTCCTCCTATCACTAAACTACAGTAGCTCTTTAAATCGTACCGCTCAATGACAGCAGAATTACATGCTCTCTTATTGGTCCAGTGAGAAGGGGGCGTATAGTTGCGTAATGTTACAGGAGGATGATGTCTGGAGAGAGGGAGAGAGAGAGAGAGAGAGAGAGAGAGAGATTAGTAATAAGCAGGCGCAGTTACAGACGTTTCTACATCGGTCAAACGGAGACAGACGGTGCCAGCTGCTAGCTATAGCTTCCCTCAGTTATAGTTGTAGTTTTCTCTGCACCCACCCATTTATCCCGACATACTGAAGACCCCCCTCCCCTCTCGGGCTCTCTTCCTTCCCGAACAGCAACGTGTCTGTCAGAAGTGTGTGTGTGTGTGTGTGTGTGTGTTTGAGAGGTGCACACGTTGTTCACTTACAGAACGACTGTTTACATTCGGTGTCGGTTTGCGTTTCAGTGGATTCACACCATATAGCCTACACTTTAACAATACAGCCATCAGCATGTGAGTATCCACGTTTGACGTGTGTATGGGTCGGGGTGAATGAGTGCAGGGGAGAGAGGCTGGTAGCAGGCTATGAGAGAGTTGTCGGCGAGTGTGTTTTGCCAAGATCAACGTGTCACGTTTTGGATTACAATTGTTTTCTAAGTGCTTGTTCTCTCGCATGTCTGCTAACGTGTGCTGATGTAACAACTCGCGATTTCCTGTTAGCTGCACGTTTGCTAGCATGCAACTCTCACGGCCTGTTGTAACTTTGCCTGTGTGTTGCATACCCACATGCAATGTAGGGGCTGATGCCTGCCTAAGGACGAATATCCTTGAGCTTGTGCTTGACTTTGACATGCTGTCAGAAGCATCGATGGCATTTGTCTTGAGAGCTGAACCTTTTTAAATGTGCCATTTGTGTGTTGTGAGAAACCATGACTGTCGACAGGCTCTCATTATGTGATTCATGTTGTTCCTTGCTGTTTGTGTACCGTAACGTGCTTTTCTCGTGAGCTGGATGCCGTGCATGTCTGAGTTTGTCTTAAGATGGGATTGTTAGTTTTTACAGTATTGTGAAACCCGTGTCTGCTCTGCCACCTTTGAACCCGTAAACTGTGTGACCGTCTGCCTACCTGCGTGTCATACATAGATTAAATTGCACAAAGCAAAACACTTTAAGACGGCTAATGGTGATTGATGCTACTCTGCAATTGTTTATAATTTTATATTTTGGACAGGCTTTTAGTATACTGAGGTGGTTGAGCTCTATATTGTGGTCTTATGATGCAAAACTTAATTTAACTTGTCGCTATAATTGTCAAACTGTCTTAAATGTTTTCTGTATCACAAGAAGTTTACTAGAAAATGAAGGTGTCATTAGCCAGCCAAAACCGTAGCCTACAGATTTTGCAAGCCCTACCACTAAGATTTGCTTTGCTTTGCATATCAGATGTACATGTGCATATCAGATGTACATATAACATATAGTGTTTATAGCAGATGGTAGGGATTGCAATGCAATATGGCCACACTGGTGTTATAGGCTACTGTGTTGAACCCATACTGTAAAAGAAGTCCCATGTTTGACAGATACATTCCTACAGTATTGGCTATGCATCAATTACAGTATTGAAAGTCACACACAGTATTCAGCATTCAAAATGCGTGTGTGAGCATAAAATGAAACATCTTTGTAAAGAGTTTACTACTGAATAACTTAATTTACTCTTAATTTACACTGTTACATTCCTCAAAGATTCTCAGAACCAGCCCTGTTCCCTGTATAACCACCCAAGGCATGGTCAGCACGCATTTGGCTGCTGACCAGAGCTGGGAAGTAACTAAGAACAAGTACTAAGTACTGTACTTAAGTAGCTTTTTAAGGTATCTGTACTTTAACACAAATATCTGTACTTTCTACTCATTACATTTTCAAAACAGGCTAGTTACTTTAGTGCTAATGTGTCTGTTTTGCATAATTGTGCATCTTCTCAATACCAAGATCGACTTCAACCTAAATAGAATGGACAAAAACAGAAGAAAATATAGGCCATGTAGGCCATTTTATGTAAATTACGTAATAAGATAAAACAGACAAGAAAGGGTCAGCTCATATTTCGGAAACCATCAGCTCCACAGTATAGGCTAAATTCATTCCGAGGCTGTATCAGTGAGAGACTGAAAATGTTGTTGCAAGTCTGGTGATTATAAACATTTAGTGGCAATGCTTCTGCATTTAGCCACAACTTCTCATCTACATCACATTGTATGTCATGTAGAGATCCATCCATGGCAATAGGATACAATGGAAAGCAGCTGTGGTTGGTCTAATTGTTCTAAATAATATATTTTTTTAAATGCAGATTTATAATTAATAATAAACAGTTTCTCAGATATGTTTGTATTAAGTGTTATGTTTTGAAATATAGTTTAACAGTTTTGAAAAGAATATATAATTGCCTTTATGTTGTCCTGAATGTAGACTACATAGTTTTGGTTGTGGCTATGTCTGAGAGAAAGGAATCCATGAAATGTGAGAGATGTAGGGCCTACATTTAATAAATTTTGTGTCAAAGCAATGGAAAAAAAATCCATCTTAACCCACATATACTGCTGTTGAGTTCACAATGTGAAGAGTTTTGGGTCCTAGCAAAACTATATCGGGATATATTAGAACATTATTTGATTCAGTTAGCTTTTGCCCTGAAACTGTCGGTACAAATTTTGTACTTATAACATTTTTGTTTTTCAATACATATTAGAGCCTGTGCTTTTTTAGTTTTACTTGAGTACAGAAGTTGAATCAGTACTTTTCACACAAGTATATGTACATCTACTTAAGTAATGACTTTATGTACTTTTGACACCTCTGCTGCTGACCTATAGGTTTCAGCACCTATAACAGCTGCAACTGCCATTTGCCTTATTATCTTAGCATCTATGCGGAGCAGTTTTGCGTTAACATAGGCTTTCATTCCTTAGCACCATATAATTGGAAAACTAAAAAGTGGTTTTAATGGACTTCACACTTTATTTTTGTAAAATCTATGTTGGAAGGTGGATTTGCATGCATGCCGCATACATTGGTCCTTTTTTATTTAAACATTGGTTATGTAAATTATAAACGGTTTATTTTCCATGGCCAGAAAATATTTTAATGCCCAAAACACAATAGGAGAGTTCTGAGGGGGGCCTGTATTCACAAAGGATCTTAAGGCAAAAATAACTTTAACTTTAGCCCATTTGTGGGCTAGTCTAGTTAAAAACCATACTGTTAAGAATATCTTGCTATGCTAAAATGCTGTGAAAACACCACAAGGTCGCCTAGAAATGACAGGAATGCAAAGCATCTTATTGACACAGGTGGTCCAGTGCCTGTTATTAGGCTATAGGACTGAAAGTTGAGCGAAAGATGCAAAGAGCTTTAAATGTCACAAAAGGAGAGTGGTCATTTTTTTTATAATGCCTCTAACACTTCTGCAATCATTTAGGATAATAATAATAATTGAAGTGAACTTAGAACTGAAATGATAACTGTTAACCAAGTAATGTCTTATTATAATTCAGAATACATTCACAATGTAATAAGCTGTGTGTACCATATAAGCATGGATGGCTGTAGAGTAAGTGTTTCCCCAAAAGCCTCCTGACTAATCTCAGAATAGCCTATCTCTTACTGATTTGAAAGAATAATCTGCTGGCCACAGCTCCATTCTCCTAACCTGACATGCCAGATATGTGTGTGTGTGTGTTGGACACACCCATCTGGGGAGCCGTCCATTTAAACGGTTTTGAAAGGGCAGGCACTTTCCAAAAATACTTGGCAGGTTGATTGGATGAATTGGGAAATAATGTTTTTATTGAGAAAAGCCTTTGCTCTTCTAATACATTGGAATAAAACTGGTGCTGTATTGCATAACCTACGTTAACCTGTCAGAGTGCTAACTAAACACGGTGAAGCTGCTATTAGCTAGTATGTAGTTGGAACAAACTATCCAAAGATATTGGATAGCACAAATATAGCTATTTTGTCCAGACTATCCAGATTAACAACATTCCTTTTCTCATGTGCATTTGGTTAAATTATAAACGCATTCTACTATATTGTTTTCTTGTATTTTTACTTAGGTCTTCATAACTTATTGTTCTTATTGTAGTTTGTATATGCTGTATATGTACTCCTTAATTTTAAATTATGTATTAACTGCATATCATGTTTTTTATGTTTATGCAAAAAAACATTCCACATGTGAAGCACACTGAATTGCTTTTAATGTATGAATTGTGCTATATAAATAAACATGCTTGCTTGCTTTAGCTAACTGCGATGCTGATTAGCTTCACTCTAGTAGGGTTATCGGCCTGTAGCAAATGGATTTCCTAGCTCTCCAGAGTCTGACAAAGTCAAACTGAAGCGAGACCATCCACATCTTGCGAGGCTTCTCCTGCCCCTTCAGGCTAACAACTGCATACTCTTTGCTCCAAACTGGAAACGCATGTTTTGGTTTAACATAGTTCAACATAATAATAGTTGGCAACCTAATCAACCCATATTCTTCTGAAATGGGACATCTTGAATCCTGTATTTGTTATGGAAAACTATGCCACCACACGACAATCATGTAATGCAGTTGTTTTTTGCGCAAACAAATAATATATAATTAGAAACACAAATATCCCAATCGACAAATAAGTAAATAATTAAAAAAACACAATGAATTGCCAGAGAAAAGTCAGTCTAGTGCTAAATGGAAAAGGATTTGTCATGTTTCCTCAGGCAACAGTATGCTTCATGGACATTCTTGTAGGGATTTCAATGAGTTGGGATAAGAACTATTGGCTTCAGGAGGAATGTACTGTAAATCCCAATGCAGGACTTTAACATGGACGGCTTTCCGTGGGCAGCTGGTTTAGCTTTCCCGAGAAACTAGCGTTCCTCCTCTGCTTTCACTTTATTCACTTCATGTTACGGATGACGCTTTTTTTTCTTTCTTTCTCTAACCTCGTGTGTGTATGTGTGTGTGTGTGTGTTTGCATGGTTAAACAACAAAACTACTTTAATGTTCGAGCACATTTCCTAGCCATTACACAGGTTGCCCAGTAGAAATGGGTGATGACGAGTTTAAACTATATCTCCCGTGTTTCATGGTATTTTTTGCGGAAACAATAAATGACTAGCCTATGAGAAAATAGTATCAAAGCTATATTTCTGGCCACAAAGCTACCAGATAAATATAGTGTTTGTTTCATTGCTTTACGTCACAAACAAGAGCCTTCTGCTTGTGCAGTCAACAGTCAAGGAGACGCCCCAACGGGAAGTGAAGACACAGCCCTGGCTCCGTAAATAGGAGCATAAAGTGGTGAACACCGCTCACAACAGCAAAGCCACTTGTTCTTGTTTTCGCGTTGAATTTCAATGGCGGCTACTGCGGATGGATATTGCTTTTATTTGAGGTCAAAGCTAAGAATGTCTTCTCGCGCAGCGCCGTGCCTTAAACACACTGGTTTTATTTACCCTTCAGCTTTACGCCGATCAGGAGCTGAGCAGCAGCCAGCTGACCTATTGCGAGCCCCGCCCCTCTCACCTGTCCGGGCCAGACCTGGTGCGGCTCCATCCACTGTTTTGACTGTGCGATACCATCGTGTCCTCAGCTATCTTTGATAGGATGGGCCAACTTGTTGTCACGGGGAGGATTTGCACCGGTATATATCACGGCTGATAAGATAATAACCCTATTCCCCGGTACCTGGAGACAGGACAGAAAGTAGGAGCAGAGTGGGTGGGAATGTGGCTCAGTGCACAAAGCATACATCTTCCATCCTCCCTCTCTCTGCCTCTCTCTCTCTCTCTCCCTCTTTCACACCGTCTGTCTATCTCTCTCTGTATTCCTTAGTGGGTGGGGTTACTGAAAGGAGCCCTTGTTATTGGACTTTGTGCCTTGTATCTATTCAACACCGTGGCATCGTGTAGAGGAAGCACTCTGCTTCACTGTGCGCGCCCGTCTTTGGAGGTGTGCACGCACCGTATAATGGCTGTGTGCTTGTTGCTGCAGGCAGTAGTGCATGATGAAACATGCTTTCTGACAGTCATGCATGAGAAATGTAGTATGGCCGCTCTTCATTTGAATTGTGCCAGGAGGCTAATAAATATCACTCTTCTTATTTAGCCTGTTTACATAAGGGAGAGAAACTGAGTCAAAGTGCTTCTCCTTGAATTTTCTTAAAAAATGTTCAGGGTTCCTGGAGTTTGTCCTTCATGTAATTTGCTGACCAGACTATCAGCTATTTAAATCGACTTTTGCACATCCCTGATTGGTAAACATTTATGCTATACTGTATCCCTGACTTCTTGCGTGCTTTAAAAAAAAAACAATTGTTCTTAAAATGTAGGCAATTCTTAGGTTCTCAGTTAATGTGTGTATGTGTGTGCGCACACGCATATGCTCATGTGTGCGTGCTTGGCTTGGTTTGGCTGTGTGTAACCTGTAAGGTCACGAGAGACGCCCATAAAAGTGCAGGCCAGAGGTATTCATTGTGGCGTAATAACTGTGAATCTGCCTACGATGTACCTCTGAGACACAGGCACACAGTTGGCGTAACAACTTCGCACCAAGATTAGAAGGCAGGAGCAGTCAAAAGTAGCCTGCAGTAATTGCATGCAGTATATCCCACACCTACTGCACAGTGCTGTGAAGCTGGCCAACGCATTCACTCTAGTACGCATTATGTTGTTGTGGCGGTGGTGCTGGTAAGTTGTACATATTGGATGCTAAAACAATAAACGCTGCGTTGTAATTATGAAAAGCTGGGGCAGAGCTATACAACATTAGGCATGTTCAAGCGCACGTCTTTACAGGTTAAGAGCTAATACGTACGAGCGGGAAAGTGAAATCTGTGGCGTGCCAAGGTGCCCATTCCAACAAAAGAGATTCTGTAAGATGGCCTTCTGCCTGTGCCAGCTGTTGCCGTAGATACAAACAAAAGGGCTGAGGTCTGAACTGTAACCCAACACCAGCCAGCACCCCCAACAAGATTTGTGACACGTGTACATATTGTATACTGTAGTGATTTACATTGCATACAAAACTTGACATCTACTCTATATATCCATAAACGGAAACAAATATTGTATCTGTTATTAATGAGATGGTTTTTGTTACTTTGTTGTTACAGTAAGCTGTTCCTGCGATGGAAGCAAACTAAAGTCCAATATTCCTGCGTGAGCGGTGGCAGAGATTCGCTGTGCACGTTGGTCGATTTGTTTACCTGCTCAGCAAACTGGGACAAAGTTTACTGTGCTTTACATATTTGGGGGTGGGATGGGGGGGGGGTGCACATAGGGTCATAGTGTCACTAGGCCAGCACATCAGAACACATGGGACTTTAGCCTCCAAGCTAATGCGTCAGTCATCTCTGTCGAGCGTGTCTGTGAGCGACGAGCTCACCCACACGTTAGCATGCGCGCGCTGATCTGGTTAAAGTGTAACCTTAGACCTCACCAGGGCCAGGGTTCAGGGCGGCCTTCGTGTGCAAAGTGTGTGTTTTGTTTATCAGCTCTTTTCTTCCGTGTGTCGGCGCTCGGCTGATGTTTGACATGTTCAACGATCTGTGTTGTATTGGATTGTCTGTGAGCTAGGACAGTCTGTCACCATGCACTGCCAAAAGGAAGAGAGAGGGTTGTTGGGTGTATTTAGCATTCCTTACATTCCTGCCATTCAGTTTGTTTGTTTGTTTGTTTGTTTTTGCCTGTCCTGCTGAAGTTGTCTAAATGAAGGGCTAGACTCAAACAAAGACGAGACGTTTCAATTGACCGCTGTAGATTTGTCCTTGTACACTCTTTATCATGTCAAGTTAGGTCAAGTCGTACAACAGTCGTTATGATTCTGCGTTGTCTTTTTGCAGTGTGCTTTCTCACCTGGCTGGAGCAGATCACATTGGCTGGGAAATGCTGGAAACCATTGTGCTTCCAGTGGAATTGTTGTTTTTAGACGACCATTTTAAACTGTCTTTAGCGCCAAAGGTGACTCGTTGATTAAAGAACTGGCCCTAATTGTTTGTTTTGTTTGTTGTTTCTCTCGCCATATCAACTGATTATGATAGAATGGAGTCTGTTGAGTTATTATTAAGTACACATACACGTTAGGCTACACCCCAAGCAAACTCTTCTGAAGGATAAATATTACATTCCTTTCCTGACTGGACCTTTTGATCTGTGAAACAACAGAAGACTTTTCCCCAGCTCCTGAAGCCCGTAGGATACATAGTGAATACAGCACATGAATATGCCATTCTCTGGTGTGCTCATACTGTATTACTGAATTACTGTAGCTGTTTATGAATTGTTCAAAAGATACTCCATTCAATAGATGGGCCTAGCCCGAGGTTGGTCTAGTTTGCCTAAAATAGCTGGTTTACTTGGATGAAATTTTATTTGGTCAGTGTATTGGAATCTTGTCAATGATCTTGCATAACATTCTCATCATAATACATGTATTACATTTCACATTGTATTTTTTTTTCTTCTTGACAAAAGAAGTCTATAAACACATAAGTTTAATCAATGCACCATAACTAGAACCAAAGAACCGGTAGTGAGTGACAAGCGTTACACTTTAAATTTTTTTTGAAATTACAACCCTCAACATAAGTACCCTTAGGATCTTTTTCATTCCACACTTTTTGTGACTCATCACATTATTAATTGGCAGTACGGAATTGAAAGTAAATGGCAACAAACTGACTTTCTCAGGAAAACCTAATAAACCATGAGTAAATTATACGTAAATTATATTGTTGGTGTAATTGCTAGCACTAGCCTAGTTCAACATTTTCATAATGAGTGAAATGTCAAGAGCTTGATCTCTCCTCAAAACATGTCGGACACATTTTGTGATGTGAGGTTGGTTCAAGATTACAGCAGAGGTTTACTGTGCTTCCAGACTGCTTGTGTCCATGTCTGGTCCACTATTCACAATGCATCTCGTTACATGCGCGGTGAAACTCTACATGTTACCAGACACCTTTGCTTTAGTGTAGCTATTCTGTTTCGGGTAAGGCCTATTCCTTACGCATGCTCCATATAGCATTCATTCATTGACTCTTGACTCGTTTGTGATTTGGCCTTAATACTTATCGTCACTCACAAGTAGCCCAATGATACTCAATGAGTTTTACAGCATCAAAGCCTTATCACTGTTTCTCATGTGTTTAATACTAGTGTGTTATTTGCGTTATCTGTTGGCAACCAAAGCAACATTCTTTCACAGGACTTGGTGTTCAAAACCTCCTTGTCGCATCATGCTATGTACTGAGTGGAGGTGCTTTGGGGTTAACGTGATTGTGACACAGTAGCATAGATGAGTAATATTCATTTGGGCCATATGTTTTAATCTGTAATCCCACATATGCACATGCCACATGGTGTTTTTCTAGTTGTATTGCTGACTGGGCGATTATGACCTACATAGTTTTCCTGGTAATGGGTCTTTTTTTTTTTTCTCTTCTCTAATCTAGTAAAATTATCAAATACACATGTGGTCGACACCGCTTAATGGGGGTTAATGTCACGCAAGCCTGTAGAGCCCTGGCCACAGATGCATGCCACAGTCTACACTACGAAGTATAGTAAATAAAAATAAAAATGGGGATCTGTTTATGTCATTTGTTTGAACAATATTATCATTTGAGTAAAACTTAATATTATTTTTTTATGTTTTGTATTTTTAGGTGATGAGATTTAGGTGTGAATTATGCAAACTTTAGGTGCTCTAAGTTTGTTTTTGGTCATATTATTAGGATGTCACCCATAGGCTACTGTAGGCTTATTGAAGATAGGTATTTGATGAGTTTTGTAATATTCACCTTAGCTTGCATTTCTGATATTCGGCCACTTGATGGCAGCAGAGGATTGTCAGCCAACTGTACTTCATGCTGGGACAGCAGTAGAAGCCTAGTACCCCATAAGACCAACCTGAACTGTACATTTTCCAAACTCCCACAGTCATCAGGGAGCTTTTCTCTTTGTGTGTATGTATCTGCAACTGTACCGTGTACAAATTGGTGTTATTGGTATTTAATACTTTCAAAATACAAGCCATAATTATTGTGAGTGTGTTTATTTAGCTATTTGATAAAGCAGTCTTGTCTGGCCCAAAATGTTAAACTCTGCTACTGCCTCTGTCTGCAACAGTTTGGGAGCAAGAAAGATTGGTGATTTGTGTCTGTGGTTTGGGGGGGGGGGGCTATGAGCTGGCAGGCACTTTGAGCACGACGGCTCAGATTGGCACAGAAGACCCTATGAAAATTAATGAGCTTGATATTTCCTCACACATGCCAATAGTCACGCCGGGGCTGCAGCGGAATATGTTGATTGGCGTTCATCTGCACAGCTTGTGTTCTCCACCAATGCCATTCCACGCAAACGCATTCCCTCAGCTGACTGCTGTAATTAGCCCCCCCCCCGGGGGTCAAAGGTATGGCTAATTAGCGCTATCAGCTGGCGTTCTGTTGGGTTGCTTGCTGAGTAGCTTGTAAGCCTGTTAGGGAGCCCTGTTCTAGATCTTAGCGGTGCCTGTTTAAACGGACTCCTCCGTTGTTCAGGGGACTGCTGCTGGCGTCCGCCAGCCACATCTGCGCCACAGTGCAGTCACTTGTTTCTAGCGTGTTCTTACGCTACATGTAAGGGTTAAGGGCTGTTCAGGGTCATTCCCCCTGCATAGCTTTGCTTGGTTCCTCCCTTTGCATAGTTTTGCATGCATTGTTTATTTTTGGGGGTAATATATTACATTATGGACATATGGACTGAAATTAGGCTACTACAGTTCCATCACGGTGTATGAATGTGTTCGTTCTTACAGTGTTTGTTCTTTAAAGTTCTTCACAGTATCTCCCATGACGGTTGCCGCTCATTCCATTTCCCCCTTCTTCCCCCGTTCATGAAAGCGCTTCTCTTTCCCATCCACCAGTTGAGAACTTTCCAGGTTCACCTCATTGTGTTGGTGCGGCAAAAGCATTAAATAACAACCAACACCTGTTACAGGGCTGTTTAGCCCAATGCCACACACAGATATAAATACTCACATTGGTCTGTTTGTCGTTTATCCTTTAGTTTGCTGCAGTGTGTGTGTGTGTGTGTGTGTGTGTATATGTGTGTGTGGTTACTTCCATATATAGGTTTACATTATGTTTATGTGTTAACCCCCCCCCCCCAGGATGATATGGTACAGCAGTGTCCGTGGAGGCTTAGGCCTGCTGTCCGTCAGGAGGGCCTGTCTTCTCTCTCGCTCCGCCCACTCTGGCCCGCAGAGCTCCGTGGAGTATCGTCCAATCAAGAAGGTTATGGTGGCTAACAGAGGTACTGTGTGTGTGTGTGTGTGTGTGTGTGTGTGTGTGTGGGCGCGGGCCTGGGCCCGGTCTATCCAAGTTCTCTGTTTTGGCGAATCAGATCTAGTTTATCCAGCATTAACTCGTTGGTACAAGAGTCAGTGGTAGAAGTGTGTGTGTGTGTGTGTGTGTGTGCGTGCGCGCGTGTGAGAAATGGTACTACTGTAACATAAAACGCAATATTGCCATCGTAAAGCGTGCAAGCAGCTGGGTTTTGCATGACTAAATTTAACATTGCATGCCGGCACAGCATCTTCGCTTCAATGCATGATCGGAGAATTAACATCAAATAATGTGGCCTCACACACACGCACACACACATACACACACACATATGTTCTTCTCATATCAGCATTGCATTAGGTCACATTCATCACATTAGAGCCCATCAGAGCATGTTAGGCTGACTGTGTGTGTGTGTGTGTAATACTATCACGTCAGCCAGCGTGCCACATCATCAGACACTTCTCCTCATTGCCATAGCTCCTGTACACCCCCCCCCCCCCCCAAACACACACACACACACACAATCATCTTCTCTCCCCTCTCCAACCCTGCTCCCCGTCTCCTTCAACGCTTGTCAAATGTGATTTGTGTCGCCGACGACGATGCTCCTTTGCATTCCCCTTGCGACCCTGTCGGCATCATCCTTTTTTTCTATGGCACATCTACATATTTGTTCCGGCTTTGTTTTCCCGCCAATTCACTACTGGTTTCTTTTCCCCTTGTTATTTCATCATGTTGAACTCGGCTCTCTTTATTTCCACACATCCATGTTGTTATAGCTTGCTGTGGGCCTACACCTCTTTTATGTACAGTCTGATGATGGGATTTATTCAGATTAATCAAACGTATCTTCTCTATTCTCCCCAGGTGAGATCGCCATCCGTGTGTTCAGGGCCTGCACCGAGCTCGGGATTCGAACCGTGGCCGTCTATTCTGAGCAAGACACCGGACAAATGCACAGGTTCATGTCCCCTCCACATATGGGAGTAGTTGCGTGCTCTTCAAGATGTAGAGCACACACAAACAGCCGTGTCACATTTGGATTTCAACCGCGGGACCCTCATTTGAGTAAATCCGGACGGCTAACTGGCGTTAGCTAAGAGCGATGCAATAAAAGACTGCTCCACTGCTGTCTGTATCCAGTTGAGGAAGATGTGTGCTTGTGCCGAACAATGCAAAAGTGCACGCAAATCTGGAAAGTTGGTAGCACTGCAACATTGAACGCACTGGCTTTTCCATTTGTTATGTAAAACGATGCACACAGCGCTGTAAACAATTGAATATTTCAATATTCTAATGAACTCCGATCGATCAGCCAATTAGAGCGGGGTGAAAGCTGAGCTAAGCTATCTCAACAGGTGCGCACAGCGTCAGTAGGAGCCAGTGGGCTAAGGAGACAGTCAGGTTTATTTATATAACATCAGCAGCTCAGTTATATCCGGTATAATAGGCATACCTTTTTCTTACGCGGTATTCACATGTAAACGTGTTTTATTCTTTTCGTTCTGCAGGGTAGCGATTGTGCTTCTCACAAATGACCTGTTTCATGAATAGCATGATTTAGAGTGGAGCGCAACCTGTAATAAAACACTTTCAGGCAGTCACCTGCCATTATTGACCAGCCCCCCCCCCCTTATTCCTGCCTTCCTTTCCACCTACAGCTACAGCATCTGCCTAAATCTCCCTCTAATTAAAGTAAAGGGCGGCAGGGAAGAGTGCTCATTTGAATAATAAAAGCTTTACTTGACTAATTGCGGTGTCCCGGGGGATTTTGGAGAGCTCGGAAGTGTCTCGCTAAAACGACACTGTCGGGAGCTTGTGTTTCGAATGAGCTTTCTTTTTCTGCCTTTTTTCTTTCCGTGCCTGCTCTCTTGTATTTAATGAACTCTCAACTCTCATTAAATCATATACTGTGTGTTCTTGCTTCCAGGCAGAAGGCGGACGAGGCCTACCTGATTGGGAAAGGCCTGCCGCCTGTTGCAGCCTACCTCCATATTCCCGACATCATCAAAGTTGCCAAGGTGACACGTACGAACACATCCTGGAAGATGAAGTGCCTTTGTTTCTCAGACAGACTTTGTGCCATATGCCTGCTTTCTAATTCATTATAGGGGACCTTTAATTTATTTAGGGGTTGTGTGTGTGTGTGTGTGTGTGTGTGTGTGCGCGCGTCTAGAAAATCATTAGACAGCCCCCCCCTTCCCCGCTGGCAAGCTAATCGCAAACGAGTCTCAGACACCTGCCTGCTTTCATTTAGACAAACGCACCCAAAGTTGGTACATAAGGAAGTGCGGCGATGAGAAATATGCCGGGAAGGGGGGGGTCTACCCACAGTGTCGTCTGTTCATGTCTACATCTGAGATCTGAATGATATTTCAAAAAGCACTTAGCACCCCCCCCTCTCCACCCCATATGCTAGATGTTTATTTACGATGAACGTTTTCGCTGGTTCCACGACCGACTTGACTAAGATCCAATTACAGCTTGTGACGACCTGCTTGACATCCCCGCCCCTTGTACACGTGAAGTCTTCACATTCTTTTCATATGTCCAGTCTATTAGATTCTTAACTGTAATAATTAACACTCTAGAGCATGTATTTCCCATGTATTGGTTCTGCTTATTGATGTAGTATTGCGTTGAGCCAAAATGATCAAAATGTCTAAGAACGCGAGTAGGTGCCAGAGGGGATGCGGGTTAATCGCCACACCATCTGATATCACTGATTGGATTCTCGCTTCCTGGATGGGGCTGAAGCAGCTAATCAGCTGATCGGTGTAGCTCACCTGGCCCTGCAATTGGTTGGAACAGGAACCCGCCTCGGCAAATTGGTCACCGCTAATGTTTCGACGTTTCCAATGCCATAATTTTTATTTTTTATTTTTTATTTTTTCAAACGCCCGGTTAATTTACTGCCCCCCCCCCCCCTTCCCCACCGATTCCCCCCCCCCTGCCGTCTCTGCCTAGTTACCCCCCCCACCCACCCCCCGCTCTCAGGGTGCATTCTGTTGGAGTGGAGCGAAAGCAGCAGGGCTGTTTGAAGCTCACACCGTCGGCACTCTTCCCACTAGCGTGCTTCACGCACTGCCAGTTCCCCATTATCAGCCTTGCCTGTCGGCTTGTCCCGTTTCATCCCCTCCCTGCCCGGGCATACGGTCGGGACAGCCGAGGGGGGGGCGGGGTCTTTTTTTGCCCGGCCAACCCATTTATCACCGCTGCTCTCTGCTTATAAGGGCGAGGGGGGGGGGGGGGTCCCTGCCACCATGCCAGAGAACAGAGCGGGTGTGGGATGGTGGTCTCTTTCATCTTGTTTCCCCTCTTTTCTTATTCGCAGCACGTTTGTGTGTGTTAGGCTCAACTTAGTCCTGCATACCCAAAGATATCATCCATCTCTGCCCTGACGCGTTCACACGACTACTGTGTGTGTGATGACAAAGTATATTATTATTATTATTATTATTATTATTATTATTATTATTATAGGAAGGCTGTAATGTGTATGGCTTGGAAGGAGTCAGGCGCAGAACAAGAGGTGAGTGGAACAACCGTACGTTTTAATAGGACG